>JZSA01006780.1:0-13432 GCA_000956155.1 Cotesia vestalis | reverse complement strand
TATTGTATTTATTTTTCTGTTGCAGATATTACAAACATTTATTATTAAATGTAATTTATTGAACGCTTGAAAATTTTTAAAATGAATTTTATTATTGCTTTATTATCTTCATTACTTGTTGGTAAGTTATTTAAATTATTTTTTGATTTTTATGGATAAAAATAATTTTTTTTTTTTTATTAAAAATTCTATAAAAAATTTTTTTTATTAAAAATTCTACAAAAAATTTTTTTTTGTATTAAAAAAAATTAATAAAAAAAATTTTTTTAATTAAAAAAAAAAATGCTATTCAAAACATATTTTTAAAAATTTTATTTACAATAATTTATTTGCTAAAAAAATTATCTTCTGATTTCAATATCATTAAATAATAAAATTTGATAATATATTTGACATAATAAATAAACAGCTGTATAAATAAACATCTGTCACTACAGTACTCAATAGTAATTATAATTAGTCAGCTGTTCTTAAAAATTTTAATTAAAAAATTACAGACTAGAATAAATAATATTAACAATGTCACCAAGTTATTATTGTTAATTAAAAAAAATTTTTTCAGTCCACGGGATTCCGGCGAACAAAAGAGATGACATTCCACATTACTCTAAAATATTTATCGAAGATGTAGAAGATAGATCTGGTGACTCAGAAAGACTGCGCAGAAATCCCACAGACCTTCCAGTAGTTTCTTCTCCAACAACTGTTACTATCACGAGAGAGCAGGAGAGTACCGTGATGCCGAAAACCGTTAAAGCCTTTGAAGCTAATGACATGGAAGAGTCTGTTGTTCATCCTACAGACGAAGATGATGATGACAACCGCACTGACAACAGTAATCGTTACCGCAAAGTGCCTGTTGAAGATGAGACCTTTGGAGATGGCGATTTCGAGCAGCATTCCGACCTGAAAATTTCTAATGAAAAATTAAACACCAGGCCAGAGAAAAATAATTCACCTCTTAAGATTATTGAAAGCACAACGGACTTACCGGTTGAAGAAAAAATTACTCCAAACATTGTCAGTTCGACTTACGCAGGTATGTTTTTATTTATTTATTTTTTAAACATTATAAATAATCAAGTTATTTTTTTAGAGACAAATCAAGTAAGTGTCAGTGTATTTAATTCAACAAAAGCTCCAATAAATTTCTTGGTTGGATCTAATGAACCACTGACTCTTGAAAGTCGACAAGAAATAGTCGAAAGAAATATATTAGCGCGTATTAAAAATGGTGAATTACCTGACAGAAGCATGCCTTCAGGTTTAATAGCACTTGTCAGTGCAGTTGGAGTAGCAACAATTACTGTGATGGCATATGTCGGGCTAATAGTATGGCGAAGATATCAAGAGTGAGTAAATTTACTTAAAATTTATCGTTTTAAAACCACCAGGATTATAAATATTGCTTTTTTTTTTTTATTATCAGATATCGACACGGAAATCGAGAGCTTCTTGTCAATGATTTCGATGGAAATGACATCAGTAATTTTGAGCTATGATTATAAATAGTTTATCATAAATAAGTACATGAGTCTGTGATAAAAGGACACAGGGTGTCGCAATATTTTTTGCGAAGTTTAGAATTAATTGAACTTTTTTTATTTTAATCAAGTACTTGTATACATGATGGCTCACTATTCAATATGATTATCACGCTATTAGTATATTTTTAATATTTAATTATTTAATAAGTAAATGTACAATGTACATAAACTAGACACTTAATAAATTAATTAGCTTGTGCTTTTCTTTTTTTAATCACTTAATTTTATTTATTTTTAGTACCATCAATTATACTTTTTTAATATCCTTGGTTTACAATTATTTACAAGCTTTTTTTCTTGAAAAATAAAAAAAAAATTAATTCGAAAAAAAAAAAATAATTTACTATAATAATTATAAAAATAATTGGATAATACTGCAGTAATGGCAATTTGATTATTTTTTACTGCAGTATTTACACCGTGACCAACAAAAAAATCATTTTTGTAATTGAACTAAAAGGTAACTACATTTAATTGCAGTTTGTGAGCTTTAAGTATTGTCGAAAATGCAACAATTACTTGATACGTATTGTAGAATCCTTTTTTATTGTTTATTTCTTCTTGGTCACGATAAGCGGTCCTACGTTATCGCAAGTAGCTTCATTGTGCTTTGCATGTGCTCCATCGCAATAAGGCCACTATGAAATAAAAATTTATTATGATTAATTATTGCAATCATTTAGTTATTAATTTAATTATTAATATTAACGTTAAAATGAATATTTTTATATTATTGCTCTAATAAGGTCTAAATTCTTCTAAAATTAATTTAAATCAGGATGTTGTAGACCAAAATGATGTTATGTTTTTTATTTTATTTTTTTTAACATGCATTTCGTCAGTTTTAATTAGATAAATTTAATTAAATCCCTACTAATATTATAAATGTGAATGTAAGTTTGTTTATTACGCTTTCACGCAAAAACTACTTAACTGATCATCATGAAATTTTATACACATATCCTTCAAGGTATTCGGCTGCCCAATTTTAAAACACAGTAACTGCAAAATTTTTATACATGATTTTTTTTTTAGTATTTTTGCATTTCTTATAACTTTTAGACCTTAATTTCAAGTATTTATTTTTTTAAATATTTATATTCAAGTATTTTCTATTCATAAATCAGATTTTTTATCAATTTGGCTGACATATAGAACTGCATGTGAGGATCGTTTTATCAAGGGAAATTGCTACGTCGGGGTTCGTTTATCGAACGACGACACACGGTGCAGTTAACTCTAGTCTATTGCGGACTACCACCCTCGGCATCCCTTTGCTCTCAGCCATGCTTAGTGGGAGAGCCGTTTTTTGCCCTCTACCTCTACCTCTACCCTCACATATCGCCGGCACTTCACTTCATCGAGTTCTGCACAATAAATTGCACAGCAAATTGCACGTGTGCCAGCAAAGCTCACTATACAGTCTGCTGTCTAGCTTCTATCGGCGAAAGTGATTCGATATGGATATGGGCATCAGGAAAAAGGTATACCCAGCAACGACGTTGTGTGCCAGCAAAGCTCACTATACAGTCTGCTGTCTAGCTTCTATCGGCGAAAGTGATTCGATATGGATATGGGCATCAGGAAAAAGGTATACCCGTATAACTATTTCCATAACGGGGTTTTATTAACATTTTCTTAAAGCCGATCTCAAACTAGTATTCAGTATTATTATTATTTTTATCGTATGGTTTACTACTTGAGTTAAATCTCAGCATTTCCCAAGCTCCGTAAACCAAACAAGAGGAAACAGGAAAAAATAGGAGATTTATGTGCCGCCGGCGGTTAAAAAAAAAAATATATAAAAAACTTATATAGAAAGCATCTCTCTTCTTGTCTCTTTGCTGGTGAAATCACCCAAAGCAAATGATAAAATTACTCGTCATTTTTTTTTTCGTTCTCATTATTAATTTTCTTTCTATATATTAATCATCAAAAGTTGTAAAATTTTAGGGTCAAAATTTTTACATACTTTTATTTTACACGAAATCTATTTCATTATGACTTAATCTTTCAACAAAGCCGTAATTCAAACTTTAACTGGGAAAGAATCAAAATTATTCATACGAAAATAAGTAAAAATTAATTTTAAAAAAAAAAAAAAAAAAAAAAATGGAAAAAAATTACTCGAACAGTGACTCGAACTCTAGATCTTCAAATTGCAAATCTGACACTTAAATTTTTTTTTTCTTTTAAAAAAGTTCATCTGCTTTGAAAAAGTTGTCAACTATATTATTTCAACAACGATGAAAATTATTATTTTTTACCAATTACTTGATTTTTTATGTGAAATTATAGAATTTCATTCTTTCAAATAATTTACATTCTACTTCAATTAATTTAATCGGCAATAAAACCTAGCCTTGTTGGAATAAAAATGATTCTACCAATGCCATTTATTTAAACCTCAAACAATCTTATTCAAAATTTAATCATTCATTCACGAAAAATTCAAATATTATGTCGTAACTTGAATCTTATTTCTGAGTCAACTCACATGTATATCATACTTGCTAAGTAACCTAGTGACGTAACTTCATTCAAAGTACACTCGCACTCATCAGTCGGCTTAAAAAAAAAAAAAAATCGGTGCTCATATAAAATAAAAAATATCTATTCAAAACTAAAAAAAAAAAAAAGAGTATCGAAAAAAATTAATATCATAATATTAAAGCTATAACTTTGATTAAGATGAAATAAACTATTATATTAGACATTAGGGTCTTGAAGATGGAAAACATTAAGTGGGTGGAGATATGAGAGATTAGAATGTAGAGGGATATCGAAGCTTTTCAAGATTTATTGCGCCATTATTGTCTACGGTGCTTGACTAAACTACTGCGTAGAAGTTTCCTTCATATACCGTAGATTCATTTCATAAAGAAAAAAAATATCGTATAGTACACCACAGGAGGCACATCCAACCCCCTCGGTAATTTTACCCATCATACATCATACATCATGTCTATGTCTAATGTTTCTTCACTATTTTATCGTATAAACGATTTTATAGATTTTGATTTTGGCAAAATCTTTAAATAAAACGTCGGTGTAAGATTTGTGAAACTTTTTTGTTAGATAACAGTTCGTCTAGTTGCTAGGGTAGTCAAAAAAAAGGTTTACTAGTAGCGTTGCTTGGCAACAGTTTTTAGGGTTGCTACCTAGTGGTTGTTAAAAGAGGGGGAGAGGGGTAGACGCCAAATGTCAGAAGGGAAGTAGATGTAGTATGCATAATATGGTCAATTTTTTAGTAAAGATTTATACTTGCAAAAGTATATCATACCTTGCGCGTAAAACGCGTTGTACATGATAGTTTTTTAAAAAAATAAATTTATAATTAAAGATCATGTTTTTTATCACCAAATTCTGGTGGGTACGCATCCTTTTATCTCTTGAACGAGCCAGTTCGCCGAAAGACGGATTCTCGTACATCTGTCGAGATAAAATAACAATAATATAGCGGCAAGAATTGGAAGAAGACGAAGATAGATAGAAAAGCAGATAGCAAGAGTGAAAATAACAGCATCACATCCTTTTATCGGATTTAAAAACTTCTTTAAATTTTCTTGATGTTAATTCGCGTGAAAATTTCTTCCTTGGAAACTTTTTCCACTGAGATTTTTTTTTCCTCAGTCAATAGAAGGAAAAGTAAATCTAAATCTGCCCTTGACTCATTATATTTGAGAAACTTCTGAAATTATGAAGGAAAATAAATAAAAAAAAAAACCATATATCTTTCGTTCTATTTATAATTTTATAATTAATTATCCCTTCTCAGAAGTTACAAACGGGTAAAATTATTTTCCTCGGTAATTAATCATTTAAACTCCTTCATTTTCTCCCTTTTCACTCTCTCAAATTAATTGAATTAAGTCACTCAAAATTAAACATGAATTATTTTTTCCATCAAACGAAACCTTTCCTTTTTTTTTTTTTTTTTTTTTTAATTAATAATTTTTCTTTACGAACTTTTTTTAAATCATCTACATTTCCAGAGAAAAATTTTATGTTAGAGCCAATTTCGAACGGCAATTTTTCCATTGATCCACATTTTTTTATTTTGATTGTTCGTGATTGTTTGGAAGCAATTGTCAAATTTAGAAGTTAATATTTTGCTTGAACCTAGTTTTTATTCAGTGTAACAATGTTTTTGTTACATTTTCCCAAATCATATCTGTCAACACGAAGTTTGCTGTTCCATGTTAGTTTTCCCTCGTACAATGGGATACTTCCCAAAGGAGCTTATAAGCATGGGTAGATAACGTCATTGTCCTTGTCATCAAATACACAGCAGCCCCATGTTCATGTCACATCACCAAAATATGTCAAAATGTATATTGACTCTTTTTTCCACTATAAAAAAAGCTCCCTTCATTTTAAACACGCCTAATCCACTAGCCGTTACAAAAATATTAACAAAACTACTTCAGATCTCAACAAAAAAATTTCTCAAGTTAAGCCAAAAGAATTCACTTCAGATAGCGATTAATTTATTAGTCTTTTTCGTTTTTCTATCGGGGACACGAAAAAGGCGGCGTCTGGACTGGATGACAAGATTTTCAAGCAAAGCGTAAAAGGACCTAAAAGTCCTCTCGACTATAAATTTATATCAACCCTCGAAAAATCAGCTTTTTATTTTTATTTAGATATTTCAATACATATAAATTTTAGTAGCTCAAATCGAATCTCTATATTTCTTACACGGCCATAAATGTGGTGTAGGATGGTGAAGCCGGGGCATTTATTCTGGTTGAATTCACGGTATATATCGTTCGACTCTTCATCAAAGCTTGGCTTCGTCATCTACCTTTACCTTATATACCTTATACCTTATACTTTCATTTCATCTAATTCGATTCCCTGTGTGTGATCCTGTTCCCGTTTCACCACAACTCACATTAATCTAAGAACATTGGTGTAAGGTGAGCTTGTTCGAGTCCTCCAAGATCCACGTCAATGTCTCTTTAACGTGAGAGAGAAGCCATTAATTGCCTTGAGGGTTACTTAAGTCTTCTCATCTTGAAATTCCATACCATTTCATCTCAAAACTTGACTTTTTCTTCACATAATATTTTTTTTTCTTCTATTAACTTCCTTTCTGATCGTATGCTTCTAAAATTAGTCTTTACTATCAGCATCTACAGCCCAAAATACACTGCATCTTTTGTTACCAATTTTACATGAATTATTTTAGCAATTTTTAAGTTAAACATTTTAAAAAAATTTATAGATTTGTTTTCGATTTCGCGATAAGTAAAAAAATAATTAATGCCTGTTATTTTAAAACCAATCAACCGATTTTGTTGATATTCAAACTCGATCATCGAAATGGTTTAAATACAAAGTTTTTTTTAGTGTAACAGAACTCTCTTCAAAATTTCAGACATTATCATGGTTAAATTTTTGAATTGATGTATCAACTTTCGAACGCACCCTCCAATTTTTAATTTTTCTGCAAGAACTAAAAACGAAACAGCAAAGCACAAAAATTTATAATGTAAAATAAAAATATCCATTAAAAGACAAAGAAAAAAGGCGAAATATATTACCAGAGAATGTCGAGTACAGTTTCGGTAAAATGTCTTAAGAAGCGTAGCACAGTCTGCTGGGAAGCTGGGACGCAGCCATAGATTATCAGGGAAAGTATCGCGAGAGTCAAGGCCAAAAGTTGCAGCGGTCGGCCACCCCCCCGGTCGAAGAGAGAGAGAGAAAGCTCAGGTCTGGGTCTGGGTCTGGGTCTGGGAAAAGCTCCGCGCCACGGTCGTCTGCAGATAGGAAGGTTATTGCTATGTCTATAGGTGTAGGTGTAGGTATGGTTGGTATGGCATGGTTGGTAGGGGTAGGCCGTGTCTGTAGACTGCAACGCGACGGTAGCGGGAACAACCAGAACAACGTTAAAACGGTCGATAGAATTGTCTGCGCACATGCGCGGTACCGACTCAGAGGCACGTCAGCTGCGCCATTGATTCCTACAATCTTCTTACCCAACCCCAACTTGAACCTCAACCCCGCGTGATCGTCCCTGGCCCTGGTCGTTCCTTCAACCCCGACACTGACGCGCCCAACCCGTTCATCCTCTCTACCTTGGCCTCTTCCTGTCCCTCTCGTTCACCTACACCCACACCCACACCTACTGCTAGACTTCAAGACTGACTTTAACCAGACCACGGTGAATAAAGGTTACTAATTTGTATAACGACCTCCACGACCGTCAAATTTAACAATACATTCAACTTTAACATTTTGATCCCTATGTTCCCAATTTTTTTTCAAGTGCTTGAGACTTTCTGCGACTAAAGTGTCAATGGAGAAATTTTCTGATACGGCTAATTTTCATGTTAGGCCACATCAAGCCCGATCTAGTCATATATGACCATATCAAGCTTTATCTTCACTAATAAATGGAGAAAAGTTCTTTAGACAAGTTTAACTAAAAAAATTACAAAGTCTATAGACATTTAATTAATCATTCCTGAGTTAATATTTCAAGTTTAAAATAAATTTGAAAGATATTTTGTCAGATATAAACTAACAACCAATCACCAATAAATTCTCTAGAAAAGTCAAAAAAAAAATACTCTCATTTTTGATCTTAAACTCTCAAAATCTCTTGTGAAGAAAAAATTTACCTATCATTCGCTCTCTGTCAAAAGTTTTCAACACTACTTTTGATAAAAGAAGTTATATGTGGGCATATCAGACCGTATCAGAAAAATATTTACGGGTAACCAATGCTGGTACTTCAGCTCAATTATTTTTGGAAAACGAGAGATGTGCTGTGACTACATATCTTCGGGAACTTACCATCAAAACTATAATCCAAGAGAGAAGATACCTCGCTAGATTTGGAAATCCCTGGTGATCAGTGAGCAGAGGGCACTACCGATCATTTTGCACTAGAGGGTATTCAGTAGAAACCCTCTCTGGCGCTAACGATTAGATCGTGCCTTTCATTTCATCTATCGGCATTTGTCCATTTGTCCTCTTCTTTTCACTCATGTTGTGTTATATAATCACATATTACTCACACTCACCAAAAAAATCACCCTCTTGAGCATGAGGGAGCAATTTTCTAGCTTTTGTTGATATGAGTTGAGGGAAATGCTTGAAATCTAACAATCCCTTCTAATCGAGTCACACTTCCGCAATTGGCAAGCTCCTTTATTTGTTTTTTTTTCTCCTCTTGGTCCCCCAGTTTGACCTTGTCACAAAACAGCTACCATTTTATTTTATTTTATTTCATTTCATTTGTCGTAGGCTAGCACACAAACGTAATACTCAATACTAGTAGACAGAATGATAGAAAGCAAGAGTTACAAACTTGAGCAGAATTATAAATCGGGCTGTTACTGAACAATAGCGTGATTAGTGAGGACATTTTGTTAAACTCAAGCGCAAAATGGATGGACGGATGGATGTGTAGAGGTTGAGACATACACTATTCACAAGAATGCATTTACTGAAACAGAAATTGTGGGAATTGCAAAGATATCTTAGTCTGGTGCTTCTCGACTTGTCACAGTCACAGACGCCTTCAAATGTCTAAATGTCTGACCTAACATGCAGACGCACATATCAACCTGACATATCAACATATACGTATATGAAAGAGATGATATTTTGCTGGAGAACCAGTCGAGTCTGACGTTACATTCGACGGAGCGTGAACGAGAATCACGGATAAAAGCATAGGGGAACTTTCAATCCATTTTTTTCCTCCTCTATCTTTGTATTTTTATTTATTTCAGTAATAATAATAATAAAACAACAATCTTTTTTTTATTCGAAATATTCACGTGCAAAAATAGTATGGATTTTTGGGTGGATTTTGATTAGAGGAACGACAACGCTCGAAAAACTACCAACTGGCTCGATTTCTTTCTTCTCAGCTTCAGAACAGTTAATTTGATGTCTCAGAAAAAATTAAGCTCGAAAGTGTATTCCGTTTAGTCACTGCAGTTCTCTAGCGGTGGCGCCATGAATCTAAGCAAGGCGGCAGTTTTAAAACTATTAATGGTGTATCATTCCAGACTAAAACAACCATTTTAGTGTGAAATTCTCGGTGTTATAAGTACGCTAATCCCAGAAAAGCTCACGATAAAATTCGATATCTTGATATCAGAAAACTGTTACCTGTTGGTCGGCTTAATAACTTTCCATTAGGTTAATTTCAACCAAGTCCTTTCGATTATTATCTGAGGCTGTTATCTGAAATGGCTCTGCGTGAGAATTGAGTTCCTTGGGTGTTGTCTATTATTTTTTAGTGAATTCAATGGAAATGTTGTTTTGTGAAATAAAATAGAGGAAATTTTAGTCGGATTGGAGATCCGAAGAAAGACAGTGGTGGTAAGGTTGGCTGCGACAGGAGAAACGAACCGAAAGATACGTTTTTTCCATTTGCCGTACGCGAATAGAATGCCAGATTTATTCTGAGTACTCTACTGCAGGAGTTCTTTGCTGCTACACCACCCTTGGCCAGAGCTTTCGCGCTCGAGATGACTAGACTATCGATTCTTACTTGTACTTGTACTTGTTTCCTGAAAAGAAGATACTCTGTATAGTAGAATATTATCTTGCTCCATCGAATTGAGGACCACTGGAATTTTTCATTTTTATTTTCATTGTTCGGTTTCTACTTCATTTCCTTTAGAAAACAATAATGAGTCAATATTCTGAATTCAAGTCGAAAAATTCACAGGCACTTTTGTTTAAACAAAATTCAGTGAATATTGCAACAGTCAGCGGCTTTAAATACAGACAACATTGCCCGTATTAAAATGGAACCCCGTAAACTGGAAAAATCTCAGAATTTTATTGCAGAAAAACATTCTAAAGGGTAATAAAAGTGAAAAGTGTAACGGCGTGTCATAAAAGTGGGTGGTTTTGGGAGAAAGAATTGGGAAGGAGGGCAAAGGGGTGAAGGGAGAGAGTGCAGGGAAACCAGTGAAAGGGGTAGTAGATGGTACAGTGAAAGTACTGAAAGGGCGCAGCGGCGAGGGGATTGAGTAATAGCTACAAACGATTCGCTTTACGAGAATGGATACGCCCTATCTGTTTGGGCTTTGTAATGAGTCGCGTCTGCGCCAGAGGTATTTACTGATTATTTTGGTATTTACCTTTTCTCGTGCTCAATCCTTCGATTTCCGAGTCTTTTAATACTTTTACTGGAAAAAATTGACTTGATTCAAGAGAAAAAATCTTTAATCAAGATAATTATTTTGACGAATTTTCAAGTCTTTTTCTCAGTAAAAAGTTTATTGTGTTTGGCCAATATTTAAATTAAAAATTTTTTTTTCTTTCTGTTTCAGGTAAGCTCACTGTTTCATGATTGTTAATGTCGAATGTGTTTTTCTGTAAGTAATTATTAGTAAATTTTTAATAACTTAACGAAAAAAACTTTTTAACTAAAACACCTGCTGATGTGTGCAAAATATAATAAAAATATGTAGAATTTGTGAAAAAATACATTAACAACATCAAACTTTCGATCAATTTTTGTACATATCTTTATTATCATTGAAGTACATTAAAAGTAAATTTTTAAATTTTTGAAAACTGAAAAAATTTTCTTTCTAACATTTTCATGCCAATCAAAATATATATTTGATACAAATTTCATACATATTTTTTGTATTTTGCACAAATTTTTCATATTTCAATAAAATTTCCATCTACAAGTATTTTTCACGAGTCAAATTCCTTGAAAAGTATAAAAAATATTTTTGTCAGAACTACAAAAATTGAAAAATTACAAAAGTTCCTATTTTTGAACTAATTTATCAATTTACTCTATTCTCAATCAAGACCTTGAAGTATGTTCACATAATAACCCTACAAATTTCCAAAAGTGTCCCTTTAAAATTTTGAAAAATATTCATAAATTGGTGTCAATTTCTAATAGAAAAGAATGATCAAAGAATCTGACGTGATCTATTTAATAATAATCATTACCATTACTGATAGTGATATTTTTACGCAACATTATCTGATATCAAATGGAACGTAGTTCCTGATGGTGAATCGAAAGGGACTTTGACATATAATATATATGACATAACAGGAGAGTTGTAAAGAGTGTCGATCCGAAATAAAGTTATTCGTGGGCCTGTAACGGTAGATCCTTCGACACCCCTCGTCAACACGGATCGCCGGGTAAGTGAGAGCAGAGGACTGTCTTTATACTTCTCTCACCCTTGAAAATCTTTCCACTCCCGACAACTAAGGGTTGCGTAACCTACCCTCGGTGATGGGATCGTAAAGTTCGCGTCTCGACTCTGCTCTACTCTCTTTCGATGCGCGTCACTCGATTTAAATCGTAACGAATGCCATGTCAAGTAATTCGAGGGTGATCTCACTTCCCTCGTCTCATCTCCTTCGCTATCCGCTATCCATTCTTTTAGGATTGGTTAAATTTGCACCATCTGCAGAACGGGATTATTGCACCACGTTGTTGTTTTTTAGTTTTTATTTTTAGACTTTTAATTTTATTTAATTATGGAATCACTTTTTTCTTCATGGCTGTTATTTAAATAATTGACATATTTTGTGTTTTAATTTATTTAATTTTGAACTTTTTCCATTAATTAAGAATAAAAAATTTTTTCATTGAGTTTTTAAATGACAAATATTATTTAAAGAACGTATTAAATAAGAAAGTCATTAATAATACAATTAATATTATTAATGAACTATTATTGCTTTGAATTATTAAAAAAAAAAGCTCAAAAGTTTGATAGAATCAAAAGTTCAATAAAATAATATTTTTCGAATTTTCAAACCGCAATCACTTTTGAATGAATAAACCGATTTCCACGCGGTTGGTTGCATTCGACGCAGTTTTCGAAGCCTCATAACAAATATTTAAGTTTAAATTGATCGAACAAGTAATTTCGAAGTAATTCTGAAAAAACACTTTTTCGATTTTTTTTTTTCGACTTAATTTAACTCAATTATTTTTTTTCCATTTCTATTGCACTAAGTCAATATTTAAAAAGTATGGAATTAATCTCTATTAAATAATCTTGACAATAATATCCAAAATATCTTGATTCCGTGAACTAACCAGGCGGAAATAATAAAAATAGTTGCCGAAATGAGGCGAAAAAAATTTTTCGATCGTAAAGCACTTTCTGATGCTTCGCATCATAATTCGTGCAAAAAAATTGATAAAAAAAAATTTTTCACGGACGTCTGTAAATTTGTATGTATGAATCCAACTGTGGTCTGTGATCACGATATCGCCCGGAAAACTTGAGGTATCAGAGTTAATTTTTTTAAGCTTCTTAATTAATTAAACTATTTTACAAATTAATTTTATTGGTTTAAGATTGTTCATTTCGAATGCGGTTAAATAACGTATACATTCTCAAACTATCAAAAGAAATTATTCTCAAATTTTTAATTCAAACTTGTGGATATCGATTATAAAGCAAATGTTGTCCTTCAATGTGTAGACATATTAAAAAAATGTAAAATTACAAATATTATACAAATTAAAATTTTCTTAACCATTAAAAACCATTATTGGATGAGGACATAAATAATACTCAGTGGCGAGGACAAAAAAATGAAATTAACAAGACTATAACAAGAATGACTAATTAGTTCATTAAAATTTAAAAGACGCTGGTATAATCATGAAAAGGTATTTCTCGTTTGTTGACTTCATTACAAAGTAATGTATATATATAGATAATGTAGAAATATATAGAGAGATGTAGAATATTACCACCCTTAGTGGAAACTGGTAGTCGACGAGTTGCGCGAAATGGCAAACACTCTTATTCATTTCTCCAGAGAAAAGCAAGATGAGGGCGAAACTTTATCCCTCTCGACCTCTCTTATCGTATTTCCTTTCCTTTCCTTTTTTTTTTTTTTTTTTTTTT
>JZSA01006779.1:0-13752 GCA_000956155.1 Cotesia vestalis | reverse complement strand
TTTCTCGTTTAAAAAAAGGTCCACGGGTTTCAAAAAAATTTTTTTTGATAATCAATAACTCCGAAAATAATGATCGTATAGAAAATTGAAAGAAGGTTTTAAAAACTGCACGATATTCTCTATAAGAAAATGTAAACATCTTTTAGAAAAAAATTTTTTTTTGAATTGAAAACTCGGACTAAAAAAAATACAAAAATTCGCATAGTTAAGGATATTTGGATAACGTGGTATATATATTCATATATGTATATATATTATATGTGTGTATATATGAAAAATATATCAAAAATGCATATGGGTACTCAAATGAAAGGTCTTGATGAGTGTAACATCGGGATGAGCTTATATCTTTGAAAATTTCAATAATTCACAAGATACAAGGTCATTTTTTAATTATTGACATTTTTAAAGATATAAGCTCATCCCGATGTTACACTCATCGAGACCTTTCATTTGAGTACCCACATCAATTTTTCATATATTTATATATATTATATATGTGTATATGTGAAAAATATATAAAAAATGCATGTGGGTACTCAAATGAAAGCTCTTGATGAGTGTAACGTCGGGATGAGCTTATATCTTTAAAAACCTTAATAGTTAAGAAAGTACATTGCAATTTAAAAAAATTCATTATTTAATAAAACAAATTTTATTCAATTATAGTTCACATGTCACGGCAGTCACACAGTGATACGAGATAAATAAGGTC
The DNA here is from genome assembly GCA_000956155.1 of Cotesia vestalis. Classification (NCBI taxonomy): domain Eukaryota; kingdom Metazoa; phylum Arthropoda; class Insecta; order Hymenoptera; family Braconidae; genus Cotesia; species Cotesia vestalis. The sequence goes on along the minus strand of JZSA01006779.1, from coordinate 13,037 downwards.
AATCACAAAATTTTTCCACAAGTTATCTTAATGAATATTATAAACATCCGTAAATAAAATTTTATGCATCGTGACTTCTATAAAATTTTCCTATCAGATATTTTTTATATCAGCCCTTAGGTGAATTTAAAAACAACAAAACGATTCTTTGTCTCATAAAACTTAATTTCTTAAAAGCAGATAAGAGTAACAATTAAAAAACTATCAACGGTAATTAGTTTTATCATCAACTAAAATAAAAAATAAATGCCTGCAATCTAAAAAAAAATCATTAAAGAAAAATGTCAAGGCAAATAATAACGCACGATACATAAATGTATATCTGATAACAATAATCAACAATTATTTTTATTAAATAAAATTTGATCTTTTAAAAAACTTGAGGTTTTAATAGAAACGATAAATAAAGCGAGAGAATAGAAAAGTTTAACATCAATCAGTCAACGACCGTAGTGACTTTATACTATATCTATGTATGTGTCGTCCAGCGGCGTCAGGGTCGCCGTTCGCGTGGCGTAACGTTGAGTTAGGTTAGTAAAATATGTACTTATATATATATGTGTTTAACTACGACTCACTATTTCTATTTTTAACATATATATGTAGTATACGTACTGACATTAACGCGAGGCACATGTGCATCCATTGCACACATTTATCTATGCATATTTATATAACACACACATTAATGTGTAGATTATATACGTGAGATATGCGGTGTAATCGGAAAAACCCACAGTAATGATAACAACAACGTGAATTGCACAGTCGTGTAGGTCAGGAATTAAATACACTTGTATTATGTGTGATTCGCTATTCAGCAATATACTCAGTACATACGTTTACACTTATATTATGGATTATAGAGTATTCATATAATAGTTATTTTATTATGTGATGTTACACGGTTGATGTTAGTCATTTCTTACATTTTAAAACAATTTTTTTATCATTTAATACCATGCAGCTAGTTTTGTTAATTATTGAATAATTAATTGATTTTTTCATGCAGATTGTGTAGGTCATTCTGTTCAAATTACGCTTAGTATGACTAAGTGATAACCTTATGTAATTCAATATATCTATTTTCATATTGAGAAAAAAATCTTAATCTAATCTTTGCTTAGTGTTACATTCTCAGAAAAATATTAATTAATGGTTATTTTTATCTCAATTCAATTTTAACATTAAATTTCGTTAATACACAGAAAAAAAGATTCACTTGAGCCAAGAAAATATTTTTCTTCCTAATTATTTTCTTGAGCGAAAAAAAAATTTTTCCAACAAAATTAATTTTCTTGCTTTAAAAAAATTTGTATCTTGATCCAAGAAAATTTATTTAAATTAAAAAAATCTTCTTGTTTTGAGAAAATTCAGCCTCTTGCTCCAAAAAATTTAGTTCTTGATAAAAGTAAATTTTTTTGTCTTGAGAAAATTTTTCTCTTGCTCCAAAAAATTAAATATAAAGATAGAAGTAAATTTTCATTAATATTTTTAGTGATTAATATGTCAAATAATATTGAATCATTTTTTTTTATTCAATATGATTAATTACCCGCCAAAATAATATAAAATGAGTATCAAACATTCAAGAGAAAAATTTTCTCAAGGTGAGAAAATTTTTTTCTCAGCTGAAGTAGGTGGCGCTGCTTCCCTAAAGTATCTAAAAATCTTGATCAAATATAAAAATTTATTGTATCAAGTATTTATGATAATTTGAATTAAAAAAAAATTACTTCCACCAAGAATAGAGTTTCAAGAAAAATTTTTACTTCGGCCAACACAACTTCGGTCTTCCTTTAGGCACCCAAAAATTTTTTTGAGCCTAGAATTTTGTTCTTCAGTCAAGAAATTTTTCTTTCTGTGTATTATTGCTACGAAAAATTTATTAAATGTCTGGATTTAAAAATAAAAAAAAAATATTCAAAAATTAATGAATTAATAATTAAATATCAAAAAAATTACTTTTAAAATAATCAAAGCATTACATAAAATGTTTGTCATAAGTCAAATAAACAGTATATACAGAAAATTGCAAAGTTAAATGAATGTCAAGCACTCAGCGAAGATATAAAAATATTGCCCAACGCAAACGAGTGTTTACTACATCGCAAATTTATTTCCCCGATTATATTTTCACAGTAAAAAATTTATTTCGATAGGTATTTTCTCACCTTGGCCTTCATTCGTCCTCTGTCTCTATTTTTACGCACTGAAATTTAAATATAAATTTATCCAGTTAAATTTTGAAAAACAAATTTAAAACTACATAATAATAATCAACGATAAATGCTTTAAATTAATATCACATTTACTTTTATTTAAATAGCCGCGTGTAAACAAAATGATTCAGTTGTTATTGTCGTATAACCCAAGGTCGCCATTTCAAACCCAATTACCCCAGTTACATAATAATTACACTGATTTATAATACTTTATTGAACTAGTCATTGGTAATTATTAATCATTCCGACCAAACTAAAATTATTATTTTTATTGATCTAAAAATTTTTAATATCTGCTAATTAAATTTAATAATTTATTTCTCAAATGCTTTGAGTTGAATTTGACGAAAAAATTTTTTAATGGGCGTCCACTTTTAATGAATGTATTCTGTAACCTTTAGAGAGAGAGAGTTGACTGTAATTAGCCGCCATTGTATGACAGTAAAGTAGAGTAGTCGCGTGACAATCAACGACTCAATTTATTTATCATTATTCTCACACTTCTATTCTCACTTTATGTAACTTTGGTGAAATCAATGGTCAGTGAATGGTTATTGTCACCCCTCTCCACTCGGTGAATATTACAGTACGTTTGATACGTTACATTGCATGTACTTTGTTCCGAGTACGGGGAAATAAATAGAAAAAGATACTATGTTTGAGCCTTTTTCTATCGAAAGAACAAAGAAAACTGCTGGCAATATCCATAGGATTGACAGAGGCACAATATTTGAAGCTAATTCAAGGACTCGATCAGGGGAAGATAAAGCTTAAACCTCTACCAATGCGAAAGAACAAAGAAAAGTAAAGAGTGGCACAACAGGGTGATATAAAATCTATATATCTATATACACAAAGTTTGGGGATGTGGCGCGTGGCCCATTGTCAAGTTTGACGGACAAGGGGTCACGTGAGTAGAGCAAAGCACATGAGCCTGGTGCCTTTAGTACTTGTAGTAGTGTTACATCTACGAATACGAGGTTTAGCAGCTGTCTCGCGAGGAAAAACAAAGTAATCCCCACAGCTCCAGGCTATCGGGGAATCACTCTTTTTTTTTATTTCATTTTGTTTCCATTATATTAGCTTCTGAACCTTTGTGCGCTTTTATTTCCCTCCTTCGACGTTAACCAATTAGAGTTGGCTCCGTTTTTATAAATCTCAATCACGGTAATTATTATTAATATTAATATTTGTAATTTGTACTTTGTACTTAAAGAGAAGGGAGGGAAAAGCGAGGGAGGATTATATATTAACAATATATAAAGGAGCCACGTGGCGTCTGTCTATTGAATTGGCTGATAGGGGGAGATGATGGAGAGAAAATCCTACTGACCTATCGAGAACATCAACAAAGATCAAATTTTTCGGTTGCTCAACGGCTTGTTTCTTTGTACTGAAAAAAATTAACGTGTTTTATGGACAAAGAGACCTGGTTTGGTTCGCACAGAATTTTATTATTTTATTAACTGACATTACACTGCAGGTCATTGACTGCAGAAACGAAAGAAGAAATGGATCGTGTTACATTCACGGTGAAAACGAGACATATAACAGTAGCGCTGCAGTAAAGCGGTAAATAAAAATATGTGTGTGTGTGTGTGTGCTTGTGTGTTGCATCAAACTTTTATGAAAACTTCAAACAAAACATATTGTGTATAGCCCAAACAATATTATTTACTCGATTGTATTTGATGTATATGGAACACTTCCTAGAATTCAAAAACGTACATTATTTCTCGATATCTAATGCAGAAAAAATATTTGATAAAATATTTATTAAAATCTCAATTACTGTATACTAAGTCAAAAATTTAATTCTTTAATGTGACTGTGATAAGGATAAACTCAGTGCAATACATAACATTATAATTGAACTAATTATAAGTAAAAGTGAAATTAAGACCTTAAATCCTAAATTCTCCTCTTAAATAATTATTTATCAAATGAATACCGATGTAATCCTAAATCAAATTTACCTAAATTTATTTAAAATATTACTTATATAGTTGTTCTATGTACTCACAAATATGTTTATGTAACCAATGTATTTACTATGTTATAAAATTTGCCATTTGGCCTGAGCCTTGGCATTAATAAACAAAATTCTAAATTCTAAATAACAGGTTTTTTGATATCATTATTTAGATCGATTAAAATTTCACAAATTTTTCGATTTAAAAAGAAATTAATGATAACTCTTGAAATTATATCGAACATTAAAATGTAAATCAATTTGGTATTAGATATCAGAAAAGTGTTTATTAATTAATATGAGGTCCTAATAATAGAATTTCTGATTTGTGCTTTATTTGTTTCTTCAGTATGATAACTTAAAGAAAAAAAATTAAAATTCGTTGGAATTTATACTCAAAAATATGATTTTTTCATTAGAAAAAATAATATATGATTTTTCTTTCATCTCATAATTGAAAAATTCTCACACTTGATCGTTTGATATACAAAATTAAGAATGATTCTTAATATAAATCGTCTCCAATTGAATCTAAACTGACAAAAAATAAAAAATCAACCGATAAAGACTTTAGAAATAAATTGTTTGCTTAGAACAAAGAAAAATATCTCAATTTCAATGAAAAAGTTTTCTGATATCGAAAGTCTATTCCGAACTTGTCATAACCACTTTTCTAAAGGATCTTTTTTTTTTTTGTTTTCTCGGCATTGTCTGGTCCCTAAACTGGTCGAGCGATATCTTTCCTAGGCGATTTTATCGTCCATTTCTGCGTACGGGCCACCCGAATTCCAAGCACGCCAGTACGCCGGTGGATATCGTAGAAACTTCTGAAATACTTTTTCCTCCTCCCAATCCTCAATAGGAGTCTCGTTTCGTCTCATAGCGTTTTGTAAGAGGGTAAAACTGGCGACCAACCCTTATGGGGTGGATTATGACCGATGAAATACTCCGCGTATTAAGACCAATCCCAACTTGAATTCTACCCATTCCTCCATAAGCACCTGGTACTCATGACAACGACTACCACGACAACTCTCTTACCCTCATCTGCTGTAATATATATATCTATCTCTGTATCCGTAGAAGCAGCCCGCAGAATCGGTAATTTCGTTGTGTAACATCCCCACACCCCAAATGGTTCTTTGTTTGGCTCGAGGGACCTGCTGCACGGAGAAAGAAAAAACGAGGACAAAGAAAGTATATTATATTAAGGGGAAAATGAAATCTTTACTGTAGTATCTCGACACGTATTTCTCATTTAATGCCGCCACTAAATCCAACCCTCGATACAACGTTAAACGTTTCGTAACTTTCTTTGTCCTGTCTAGTGTCCAGTCATCCTCTTATGCTTCTCGATTGATTACTTCACTTTCATCAATAAATTACTCACGTATTTTATTTCCTAATAATTGTAAATTATAACTTTTATTTGCTGACGACTTTCAGATAAATTACAAAAGATTGATAATTGTTATGATAATAAAAGTTAATTCGTAGACTAGGATGATTTTTTTTTTTTGAATAGTAGTTAGCATTGCAGATAATTTATTGGAGAAAGTATGATTATTTATTACTTGTGGATTAAGTATTCAAGATTATAGAAAATCCAGTCAATACATTTCCATTATTAAGTAATTTTCTTTATTTATACTTTTTTTGGACGTGCCTTTCGTTTCAAATTTTTTAGCTCCGACTACTATTCAGTGGATTACGTGACAGAATCGATAAGCCGTTTTTTTTTTTTTTTTTTCTCCCAGTTGCAAATCTCTTACGTATCTATCTTTTAAAAGTGAAAACTTAACGGGGATAAAAGCATACTCTTGCTCCACTCTTAGTGAAGGATTTACTCTTTCTTCTCTGATAATCTGGTACTCTGATACAGTCAATGGTAATTCGACAAACTTTTTGGGAAGATCTGTTTATTAAAGCAACTATAACAACACCAATAACAATAATAATAATAATTTCAGTAATAAAAAAAAGTTTATATTCAATATAATAAAAAACGATATAAAAGATATGAATTTAAAATTCTCGATACCTCTGGTACTTTCCCATTTATATACTCTATAACTATGTATGTCTGTAGGGCTCCATGATGAACCAGAGGTGAATTTTATTGACGGGTTGATAAAAAAAAAAAAGATGATAACAGTAGTACAATTTTTTTTTAGTCCGGTCAAAAATAAATGATCGTGATTTTAACTTGATTGAACAGTTAAATTGAGTAATAAATAAATTTAGAGTTAAAACAAAATTTTATTCATTATTATCATTATTAGGAAATCCTCTTCGTCACTTTTTATCATATATAATTAACAAAATTAATTGTTAAAAATTTTTTTTTGTTTTGTGGTTTCATTATGATGATAAAGTTTTGACTTGTGAATACTAGTTTTAAAGGAAATAATATGCAAACGTATTTATTGTAGTCATTTTTTCTTTTTTATTATCGCTTTTTTCAATGGATAAAAAATAAATGAATCTAAAAAATTAGCAGAAGAATGTGAAAAAGAAAAGTTAATTGTATTAAATCTGGCATAAAATCCGTAATTTCAGAGGATCGTAACTAACAAAAGAGGAAACAAAATACCAGAAGTAATAGGAGCATACCAGTAAATAGAGACTGTGCACTTGCAGAGATTCATTTGGTGTAGTATAGTTTTAAGTGGTCTGCAAAACTCCCCTTACTTGCATTAACAAACTTATACAACTCTAAATCTTGAAAGAGGAAGTTTAATCAGACCTTCGCTACGAGCGTCTACACTTCTACCAACCACTATCTTACCACATTTCAGCACCAGATACATACGACCTATTACATTAGATTAATTATTTAACTTTAAAATATATCTATTCAAAATTGAAAATTTATTTTTTTGCAAGCTTGCAAAAACACACAGATGAGCCGTTATACGAACATGGGAACCAACAGATGAGAATTAAAGCATCTTGGTTCCTTTTATCACCACCCCTGGCAATAAAATAAAAAAATAACGGGCATAAAAAATCAAAAGAAAAAGTTCCTTTTCGATTTAACGTAGCAGCTGTTTTTGTAAAAGCAAACGCCTTTATTTCTCAGCTATAACTTGTTATTTTTTTTTTTTTTATATACATTTTTTGCTGTTTCACATCCCGAGTTTTATATAATATAATGCATACACACCCACCCACATACATACATATATATATTTATATAATACCTAGAGTATTTTCCGGCCTGGAGCAATATTCGGTGAGAATTCTCAGCCCAGAGCCCTCTGAACTCGACTACTCAATTCGCAAAGAATGTACGCTCAACCGGAAACAAGAGAGATTTAAGAGGGCGGTGGAGACTCAGACCCCAGACACCCAAGACAAAAACTGAGAAAGTCGACGACTACAACACCCCCTGCCCCGCACTTTTATTTCTGAGATGAACACTGGAGAAAACAAGTGAAGTGAATTGTCGGATGATTTCTTTTTTTCTTCTCACTATCTACCGATTTTGTTTTCATCTCTTATTTCGATTATTCCTGAAAAAAAATTGCTAACATGTATGTAAGAAAAAAAATTTGATATGTTAATATTTGGCCTTGTCTGATATGTTCTTGCATAATTTTTGATGGGCTGATATAAAAATTTGCCACGTATCACAATTTCAGGCCGTATCTGGCTTGATATGACTTGTTATAATCATTCCGGGCCCATCATGATCGGATGTGCCCATACACTATTTTTTGATCAAACTAAGTGTTGGAAATATCCAACAGAGGGTGCCTGATCGCTGAATCATCTCCGTATGATAGAGTTGAGTTTCAGAAATGAAATTCCAAAATTAAGATAATTTTTTTGGCTCTTCTAAAAAATTCATCTATCACTGGTGTTTCGTTGAATTAACTATTCAATCAATGTTGACACGTAAGACATAATAACCGACGTAAATTTTTCTCGAAAAAGTGTTAAAACTAAAAATTTATATTTTATTATCATATACAGCCTGATACAGTCGTATATCACCAGATAAACCCGTATCAGAAAATTTTTGTCAGGTAAGCCCAATCGATCTTTAGAAACATTGAACAAATTTGGATAAAGTAAACAAAGAACTGCCCTTTGATCCTTGAAAGGATAAGATTTGTCCACGTGCTAGTAACTAATGGCGTTGGGAACGGTAACCTAAATCCAAGGGGAGGTGTCGCAATCGATTGACATGCGTGTCAACGTGCGCTATTTCGCGTCATTGGTATTCCTTTGTTGCCTGCCCTAGGACCGGTGACTGATGTCTCTTTGTCAAGTTCTCAGCAAACTGGTCCATCCAACTCGAACTAAACTCAAACTCAAACTTAAAACTACCCACTAGCAACTTTTATCTGGGTGCCACATTATTCTACATAGAACCTACATGTTACATAAGACACACACGGCATACGGATTTGTGTATCAAACTGAACCGATTTGCCGGTCCCTCTGGTTCTCGGATGGCATGTCGTGAATTCTGATTTCCGATTGGTTATTCCGAAAGGGAAAAAATGGAATTTATAAGTTGTGAAAGCAGGGAACAAATTTAAAGCGGTAATTAAGACCCACCGAGATCTCTCTCCTTATTTAACATGGTCTAGTTTACTTATCGAGTGTTGCTTATTCTTATTACTGGTAGGCCAAGTCTTACCTGCAGATGGACTGTGAGGAGCAAGAAACGAGTATCGATGGTTGTGTAAGTTTTAGTATGAGTATCTGTGTACTGGAATATCTCGATCCCTTGTCGGGGTATCTCCAAGTACGTGTTCGATCGAGCGGTAAGACTAGTGTTGGACTTATCATGTTTATGCTCCAAAGAGCTTAGCTTCCGTAGAAGCTAGTACTGGCACGTTTTGATCCTTATCTTTTTTAAATATTATTTCATTTTTGTTATTGGTACAATTTTTTTCTAAATCTATTATCATAAAACGAAAGAAAATTTTCAATTACTATTCAGAAAAATTGACCAAAATATTTTGCTATTCTGTCCAGGATTTGAACCCGCGCTTTTCGGGCTGCAAACAAAGTAATTAATTCCTTATGAAAATTAATCAAGTAATTGAACTGTCAGTATTTTATTTCAAACATAATTAAAAAAAGTATGAAAAATATTTTTTTGTCCCTATTATTATTATTATTATTATTATTATTATTATTATTATTATTATTATTATTATTATTTGTAAGTTGAGTTTCTAATTTTACCGCTAGATGTCGCAGACGCAAATCTTCTCGCAAGCATCAGAGCACCAAAAAAACTATATATTCAATATTTAATCATTTGATGTTAAAAGCTGCGAACAAAAAAATTAATTTATTATAAAAATACTACCAAATATTTTTACTTTGTAAATAAAAATATTTTACATCCATAAAACAACTTATCAGAAATAATTATCATTAAATAAGAATATTGATCGACATAATTTATCAACAGACAACAAGCTTAGCTAACCGGTTGTAACTTCCCTGTGTAGTGTAATCTCATCTCGGCCTTAACTAGTTACAGTTCAGTTAACAGTTTTCCTGCTCATATTTCCAGCTACTTTATTTTGCACATGTGACGTTCAACATCGAACACATAATATTTAATATCTCCACAAAATCTTTCTTATATATTACATATTAGATCACATTCCCTCATTCCTTCCCTCGCTTTATCCGCAAGCATTCTCGCGTAAACTTCTCATTCGCGCATCGCGTCATCCTTGATTTTATTGCTCAAAACTCACCCGTCTGTATCTAATTTTTTCCATCGTTTAAGATTTAAGGTGTTTTGTATTTGAAAATTAAATGCACTGTTTTAAAGTAGATAAATCACGTTGTTAATTGTCAAGTACTTTTACTTTTTTTATCATCATAATAATAATTGATATCATTATGGTTATTATATTATATTATATTATGTTATTGTAGAACTGGTAGCTTAACAAGTACATGTGTTACTTTGTTAGCAGGCAAAACACGTACAGTAGCTGGTTTCTGGTCTGTCGGCAAACGTTAACCTTTTTCCAACTCGTTTTACCAGATAACATTATTTCTACGCAATTAATTATTGATTATTCACCATGGAAACCTTTTTAATTTAATGTATTTTTTTTCTGTTTTAGGTAAGCTCACTCTTCCATTGTCATAAATGTTCAATGTCTCTTTCTGTAAGTATATACAAATTAATTTCTTTTCATCAAATGAAAAAAATCTTCATTTTCATAATTTTTACATTTCAAAGTGTTACAACGTAAAAATTGACGACTTTTATACACAATGTATTCAAAATATATTTTTTTATAAAAATTTCATTTATATATTAGCTGTATTTTGCAAATATTTTCCATGTATAATTTTTTTCACTGTTTGAATTTCTTGAAAAATGAAAAGAATATTTTTTTCATGGTTGTCAAATTTAAGAAAGTTGTAATAGCTATAACTTCTAAACTAATTGGTCGATTTCTTCCATTTTCCACCAAGACCTAGAAATATGTTCAGAAAAACCCTATAAATGTCTATCAACATCCTTCAAAAACTACTAGCAACCTTACAGTCACTATGTGACTGCCGTGACATGTGAAATATAAATAAATAAAATTGTGCTTTATTAAATAATGAATTTTTTTTAAATTGCACTGTACTTTCTTAAATATTGAAGGTTTTAAAGATATAAGCTCATCCTAACGTTACACTCATCAAGAGCTTTCATTTGAGTACCCACATGCATTTTGATATATTTTTCATATATACATATATATAATATATATAAATATATGAAAAAATGATATGGGTACTCAAATGAAAGGTCTTGATGAGTGTTACATCGGGATGAGCTTATATATTTAAAAATGCCAGTATTTCACGAAATATTAGGTCATTTCTTAATTATGTATCTAGAGATAGAACATTTTCGAATGCAACCTAAATACTTATCATCACAAATTGAATATTGGTGAGAATGATATGAAACCATGAAAAGGCACAATTTCAGGTCAAGATTTTTCTAACGATACCAAATTTAACAATAAAATCCCATTTTATTGCATAAATACACTGGCCACAAAATTTTGCTTGTTCTTTTAGAAATATATATAATATATAGTTATTGAAATAAATTTTGAACTGTTTATTGTTCCGTATTGTTAGAAACGCAGAAATAAATTGAACAAAGTAAAGCATACTTCACCGTGCGAACCCTTCTGTTCCCTTTTAGAAGTGACTGGGCGTCTTCTAGCAGAAGTAATGGGTTCTTCGGGACCACCAGCTATCTCATTCACCCCAAAACGAGCTCTTTCTTCCTTACCACCCCTGAAACACCCCCGACCCCTTAACTGTAAATACAGACGTATCGTATAGATGTATGGATGTATCGCTCGTTTCCCACCCCAGGCATAAAAGTTTGTAATTTACATATAAATATCCACCCCATAACGTTACTGGGCCCATAACCTATCTTCTATCTTCTGTCCTCCATCTCCTATCTGGTATCCGTCGAGAATAATTCCAAAGAGAGTTAGCGAGTGTTGTCAGCATTTAAATTACGTAAAAATAACCATTGAGAACGAAGTAACCGCACCCTCGGCGCACATAACAAAGCTGTTTATGTGTAATCTTGTTTACGTCTCCAAATCCATTACAGTCATTTCAATTAAGCTGAGGATAATAATCGATACGTGTGTAAGAGTATGTTTTCCTACCTTTGTCTTTAACTGCATATTAAAATCTACAAGAAATCCATTTATCACGTGGTACAACAATTATCTCGACTTAATTAACATTCGCTTTGTTTTTCTTTCATGTGTGCTTGGATAAATTATAATTATAGATGAATATAAATAGAAAATTTATATCGCGGTGCTCGACTGCATGTCCTATTCGTGTAATGTATACTTGAGCTCTGATAGTTATGTAAGAACTCGAACTAATATATAAGTCTCTTTATATTTTCGTAGCCTTGAACACGGTCGTTGTCGTTCTCTTTCATTTCATTATTTCTTTATTATCTTTATTTTTATTTTATAACATTCTTGTTCGCTGATGTTGACATTAGAAGTTATATTTATTTATTTTTAATTGATAAATCGTAGATAAACATTTTAATTTTGATAAAAATTTTTTTTAATTATCGATAATGACGTAATTTTTTTTTTTTTATCAAGCATTAATGACCAATTTTTCGAAATTCAATTCCAATTTTTATTTTCAAATAATTAAGTAAAATCAATGTAGATTTTTTTTTTTATTTTTCTATTGCACATAAAATAATTTGAATAAATTATTTTTATTTTAAAAAATAAAAAAATTTTTTATTCTAAAAAAAAGTCTAGTACAGTTTATAAAAATGTTGATAATTAAAAAGATAAAAATGAGTTTAATTGAATTATAAAGAGGCGAGTCGCAAAAGATTTAGGTGAGGAGAGTTACGGATTTTTGGATAGAATCAGTCGTGAGTGAATGTTAGCTGAATGTTCACAGGCGGTTAATAGAATTTAAATGTCGTTAGCTGAAGTAACCGGGCGTGAGGGATAAGGAGGGTAAGGACCTTATTCCCATTATCGCGTCCGGGTGACGACGAGGGAGGCTATCCAAAGCCTCTACTGGTTTCTTGATACTATATACTGTCTAGTCTACTGTCGCCCTCTCAAGCCTCTGCTCCTAAGGCTTAGCTAGGTGAGTTGTCTTCAGAAGCCTTCCAGAAGCCTTCCAGCCACCGAATTATCTACACCGCCATATCTTTCATCACCCTCCATCCCAAACATTCTATCTATCAATAACTCACCACCGAAATTTACCGAGCAAATTTTTTTATTATTCATTATAAACACATTATGATAATTACATATTTTTTTTTT
>JZSA01006776.1:0-31775 GCA_000956155.1 Cotesia vestalis | reverse complement strand
GTACTAGGTGTGAGTAAATATACAAGTATAAATAGTATGCTATTAATATTAGTCTGGTTGAATATTAGACAACGGTTTGCGTATAATTGTTGTATATTTTTACATAAAATTATTCTGAACAATGTTTAAGAATATATGTATGACCAAATAACGTGAGCTGAAAATAGTTATCATTGCAATCCGAAAAATCGATTTTTATTGAAGATTAATCACACGAGAACACGGTGAAAAATTTTTAATATATAAAAGATTCGGATTATAAAATAATTTTTTTACAAGCATTGAAGACGAAAATAGATTTTCATATTTTAAAAGAAATATGAAAAATATTGAAGATAGACTGAAAGAACAAGATGACACTGGATATCATCCCAGATTATACTGAGTGAAAAAAAATTTCAGATAGTAGCTATTACAATCCAGATTACAAAGAGTATAATCTAGATATCACTCAGTATAATCTAGATTATACTAGATACTATCTAAAAAAATTTTTTGCCATAGATATCACTGAGTATAATCTGGAATAATATTCAGTGTCATCTTGTTCTTTCCGTGTATAGAAATGTAAAAAAAAATATTATAGATTTTAATAATATTTTTATTCTATGATTTGAGAAAAATAGCAAACAATATTATTATTATTTTATCGATTTTATGACTCGAAAGTTTGAAAAAATAAAAACAAAGAGTGGTGAAAAATAAGGACGTGGTGGATGATAGAATTCGCGTTAATGTCGACAAAACAGTCTCTCTGAGGAATCGTAAACTAGTTTCTGAGTAATACGAAAACTCGAGCACGAACTGCGGAGGATTCACGATTCAGGATTCGGGATTGAGGATCGAGGGAGAGAAGGAACCCTCTCACATCATTCAAGTCCACGAGAGCATGTCCTTTAAATCCCCCTCAGGAGTTGGAGTCCAATAAAGTCGAAATCTCAGTCTCAGCCTCAGCCGAATGGAACTGAAGATTACATTCGTAGTTGTGTAGTTGTGTACTTGTAAACAGTTAAATTTATATCTACACATAAGAATAAATTTTCCAACACATCACTATTGCTGGCCCATTGAGACCAGAGACTAGTTTAATAATTTCCATCCCTCGATTCAACAATTTAAACTTTTCTGATTACACACTGCTCAAATGAGATGATGTGGGTGTGTCTATAACGAGCAGTGGTTAATGAAAAAACTTTTTAGATACCGTTTGACGTTTTTTTTTTTTTTTTAATTGTATTGAATTTTTAAAACGTACCAAATTTTTATAAATAACGCCCTTGAAAATTCGTTTGCAAAAATATATATTCTTAATCATAACAATTAATCAAAGTCACTTATATCTGTGTTTTTTTCATTTAACATGCCTGACAAAAATAATTCATGCCAATAAAGAATATCGTCATACTGCTAATATTCGAAAAAAGGCCATTCAGCAGCCGAAATGGAAGTAGATTTCATAATTTGTTACTAAATGTCTAGCAATTTTTATGAAATCTACTAAAAAATTTCATTAATTAGAATTAACTTTTAATTTGCTGTAATTTCTGACAAAAATGATTAAGGAAGATAATGAAGCATGTGAATTGAAGCTTATTTAATAAGCTTTCAGATGCAATTTACGAAAAAAAAAAAACGAAGTTATCGCATTCAAAAGTTATTGCAAGGAAATCCAAAAAAAGTTGAATTTTTCAAAATTTTTTGAAATTTTGAATCAGCTCGTATTTCTAAAATAACCGACCGATTCAGCTCATCCTCGAATTTAACCTCGGTAGTTATCCGTAGAATATGGACGCTAAGTTTAATGAAGATCCGTTAAAAATTGAGAGCGTTAGAGTAAAGACAAGGCCGGTTATATCGTATATATATATAAACTTTTGAACCATATACATTTTCTGACTCAGATTGACGAGCTGAATAAGAATATACAAAAATTTTTTGAAAATTCTGACATGAGGACCAATGCAATAGTTAGATTTCTAAGAAATCTACAAAAAAAAAAAACTGTTCAAAAAAACAATCTCTGAAAATTTTGATAATTTTCTCTTATATTTTTAAAGGTAGCAATGGTTTTTTTAGTTCACAAAATGAACAGGTTCTTTTAGTCACTAATAAAGGAAAATGAAGACCAAGTGTCCTATTACAGTTGAGTAGAGATCTCAAGTAAATTGAATTATTAAAAATAATCCTCCTAAAAAAAGTAATAACTTAAGACTGGTCTTAAGACCTTT
The DNA here is from genome assembly GCA_000956155.1 of Cotesia vestalis. Taxonomy (NCBI): domain Eukaryota; kingdom Metazoa; phylum Arthropoda; class Insecta; order Hymenoptera; family Braconidae; genus Cotesia; species Cotesia vestalis. The sequence continues at coordinate 29,547 of JZSA01006776.1, read as the reverse complement.
ACTCAAAGATATTATTCTTTCCTTAACAAAATACTCGGTAGTATTACAAGTATATACACACATAGAGACATACACTTACAAGGGAATTTGATTGTGAGCCTTCAGTACAATAGGGTAAAACAGCAAGTGGACAGTTTCTTGTTAACGACTTACTGCGCTTACCTCCTAGCAGTACAAGTACCGGGGGTCTACGTCTTATCCTCCTGACAATACCTCGTTAGTAGTTAAACGCTTACCCCTTCTTCCTAAGCCTCCTTCAGTCTCCTTAGTGTCACTACATGATGTCATTCATTGTTATTGTTATTTTTATTATTTTTATGTCTACCCTTACTCTGGATATTACCCTCAATCTTACTGTTATTTCGCCACTGCCCGACGAATAAAATATTTAAATAAAAGTCACTTATTGTACTTATAGTTATTGTTATTAGTGGTGGTGGTGGTGGGTGTGAATCCTTAAAGTTACCCGCGGTAAAGTTCCCCCGAAATTAGCCGAATTTAACAACCCCTTCACCCTATACACACTTATATTTAAAGTAAGAGCTAAATTTAACGGGTAAATCCTACCGAGTGATAACATTTACGAATTTTCGGAGGTAGTTGCTACTGGTGCTGCTTAATGGCCGCTTTTACACCAAAAACTTTAAGTCGGATAATCACCTCGTCGACAAAACTTATTTTTGATAATTTAACTTACTAATTAACAACTACTGTTTTATCTTGTCGTTTATTGTTTATTTACTTTACTTATATTTATTATCATTATTAAAATTCTTCACAATAATATTAATAATAATATCTATAATTAATGTTGTAATGCTTAATAATTATTGTCTTGTTTCTTTTCATTAATTTATTCAACTTTCATTTCAAATTGTACACTGATAAAAAATTTTAGTTGGCTCAAGTGCGAGAATCTTGAACCAAGAACACAATTTTGAAGAAAATAAATTTTTTGAGGCAAGAAAAAAAATTCTTAAACCAACACGGAAAAAAGAAAAGTAGAAAAATTACATTAAAAGCTCTAAAAATTAATATTCAAAGTTTGAATTTAGAAAAATGTTATTTCAAACTGTAATTTTTCTAGTTTTTAATACGACGGACTTATTGCTATTTACAATGTAATTTTTCGAGTTTTTTTTTCCGTGAAGAAAATTTTCTCAACTGAATAATTTTTCCTTTTGACTCAAGAACTTTTTCTCTTGCCTCAAGAAATGCATTTTCTTCAAAATGGTGTTCTTGGTTCAAGATTCTTGCTCTTGAGTAAATTTTAATTTTTTGTCAGTGTATCAACTCGTCAACCTAACTTTTTTTACATTTTATATTGAAGATTATATCTTGATAATGCAAAATATAACTAAAAATTTTTTTTCAACGTATTCATATATGATAAAATATTTGACTTGAATTCCTGGCTCTTAAAAGTTTCATCAAATTTTCCAAGATAGTTAATTTATTAATGATGTGTTTTCCGAGTAACTCTAAATCTAAGAGAACAAGAAAATTTTTATGACAAGGATATTTTTATTTTAAAAGGTATTTTTGTAGTAAAATTTAATATTATCAAAATTAGTGCCTTTTAATGATATTAGATATATTTTGCTTGTATTCAATTTTTGGAATAGTATCTAAATAGTTTATTGTTTCTATAAATTTGTTCCTTGATATTTATTTATTAAATTATTTTCAATAGGATTGGTGATCATGTCACATAAATATTATTTTTTTAATTTATTCTAAAAGCCCCCAAACTATGCAAATTGTGACTGAATATATCGCAAAATCATAAAGTAATTCTTGAGAGTCACACAGTAACTATAAATCGCTAATAATTATTGAAAATTCATAGACATAGTAATGATGATTGATTAATAAGTCGAGTGATGTTATCGATGATAGGCATTCCATTAATTAAAATGAAATTTTGAATTGAAAGCTGATCATCATTCACAATCAAAGCAAACAAAATAATTGTAAATAAAAATAAAAAATGACATAATACAACAGAAACAACAAACTAAAACATTAAAGAGTAAAGAGTAATGAACTTATGAATTAACAAAAGGAACAAACAATTTAAACAGGGAGAGACAGCGTCTTCCGGGAATTGTTCATTTGCAAAACCAGACGTAGATTTCAGTAGCGAGTCGTCAGAATGACGGACAGACAGAACTGGTTGGCGGTGGGGTGACGGGGCGAATGAATATAAGCGAACAGATATACCCGTTTAATTGTGTATTGTAGATAGTAGAAATAGAATATGGCGCATGCGGTGTTTCCAGGCGCCGGGCGTCGACGTCGACGCCGCTTCTACTAGATACTGTCACGTACTGGCTCTGGGTACTCTGCAGACGTCAACTTGACGAGTTGGAGCTGGGGTTGTTGTCCGCGAACCTCGGGCTGAAGAACCCATACAAACGGTCCCGTCGTTCTCACGTCCGACCAAACTTTTGTTTCTGCAGCATAGGTGTTCCCGAACTTATAATACAATTCCCTGGCGTATATAATGCTCTTACTTTACTGACGTATGCTCACAAATTGTATCATTACATTGTCTCAGTAAACAATTTTTCCAATACCGGAAAAATTTTTAAATCGACAGCCAAAGCTTGAACGTCAAACATTTATGGTAGTTTTTATTTTTTAGAATTAATTTTTGAAAAAGTGAGATTTATAATAAATAAATCACGACAATTTTTTCTGATTGAAAGCAGAACCTAACATTTAATCGAGAGATCCAGGTTCGATTCCTGGCTTAGTATCTCAAATTTTTTACGATAATCTTTGCTTCTAACTGGGTTGCAATTTTCTAATTTAAAATTGAAAAATAATGTTCTAAAAAATTTTAATTTTTTTTTACGAAATTAAGAATTTTATAATTATAATTGATTCAATTTTTCTAATTACACATTTAAAAATTTTAATGCAAATGTTAATTCAATAATTATATTAATGTATTATCCGCAACCCTTAAAAAAAAAAAAAAAAAAAAAAAAAAGATTAGGGTGAGAAAAGGAAATAAAAAAGGGACATTAGGTTCTTGAGAGAGATAAAAGGAAGTAAACTTTTTCATGAGTTTTAAAGAAGGTGTAAGAAAATATAAGAAAGTCTTAAAGTGTTGGCTGGGTAGCTGGTTTATTGCTAATGGGATATGCTCTCTGTGCTTTTACTTTTACTTGCCTTTACTTTACTTATTTCTTATTCTTCCTCTCATCTTATTCTCATTCTCCACTGTACACATTCATTAATATATATACATATAGATAAAATAGAATAGAATGGTGGGTAACAGTCTTCGGAAAGTTTCCGGAGGGTGCTTTCAAATTTCATTACCAAGAACGGTACAGCCATTGAAATTTCAGGAACGTTACGTTTACATCCTGTAGGGCCTGTCGTTACGACCCGAAACACCCGATAAAGATTTTTCGATTACATTGTTAATGAAAGAGAAAATCTATGTCTTGATATTCTTTAATAATTTTCTTTTTTTATTGTTATTAGTTTCTGGTTGAACAGATTTTAAGAATATTTATATTCAATTCAAGTTTTGTTATTTGTTCCGTTTAAATTTATGACATTTACATTAAAAAAACCTCTAAAAAATTTATTTTTTCAATTTTTCACATTTTTATTTATTTTTGTAAGAGTAAAATATTTTAATAAAAAATTTAACTTTCTGAAACAATAAATAACAAATATAACCCTTTGTAATCTTATCAAGAAAATCAGGCATTACTTAAATGAATTAATTAGCCCTTTTCCATTCCCTGAATAAAGTTAAAAGGCTCCACCAGTACCTCGACATATAAATTTCCATATCTCTATTCCTTAACGGATATAAAAATAAAAAAGGGTTGTAACAAGTATCTAGATGGGTAACACTTGAGTTAAGATAAGTATCTGGTACATTAACGTTAGCAGCGAATCGAGAGGCTGCTACTCACCAGGAGTAGTAGAAAGTAGAGAGTATTTCACCCGTGGAGGAGCAAGAGCGAAACCCAGACACCCAACTCATTGTCAGGGAACGCATTAGTTATCTCTCTTCTTATAAAGTATCATCTAAACCAGACAGAGATGGAAGTGGATATGGAGATGGTATAATAGCTTGGTGGTATAATGCGAGTAAAGGTAAAGACTATCATCATCAGCACATATACACCCTCGGTACGGGTTATTCGGCTCGTTTGGCTGCCTGTAGATGTAATGGAAGATCAAAATTACTGCTACCAGTCTCAAGTCTGGAGTCGTTGTGCTGAATAAAGAGTAGGACAGGAACTTGTGTCCCTACCGAGTACACCAGCATCTTTCTCAGAGGATCCTATCGGTGTAATCCTACAGCTACCAGTAATTAGCGACATTTGCATATCTTGAGTATTAACAGAATGAGAATTGAAGAGAGAAGAGACCTCCAGCTCCGATTTGCATGCGAATGCCAGGAAGGATCCTCAAAAAATTACTCACCACTCATAAATAACGGAGTGTTTACGAGTACGCATTCTCTCCCTCGTACTCCTCACTATCGTTATTTCTTCTTTTGTCGGCTCGATAAATTACAATATATATTACTGAAATTAAATTGACTGGATTAAGTATTTTCTTGCGGTTCTTTAAAAGTTCAATTGCTTGATGATAATGCGAAAGACTTAACTATTTTATTTTTACAAAATTGCATTGATAATTTTATCCTACGAAAAAAATTTATATTAAAAATATTTTATAAAATTTCTGCCGAAAATATATAAATGAAAAAATATAAAAAATAATTTTTCAATGTCTAACTTCTGACGAATTTTCGTATATATTTTAATATAGTTATAGTTGATTAAAAACATATAAGAGATGGAAAAAAAAATTTTTTAACTATCGAAAATATATACTTAAGGTAATAAAAAATACCAAATCTTTAACGTTCTATCTTATTTATTTATTATTTATTATATTTTTACCAGATGTGCAGTCTGTTCTACAAACTTTTTTACATTTAAGTTTTTATAGGAAATTTTATATAATTATCAAGAACTTTTTTATCATTCTTTTTATAATTTATAGTTATAAGAATTTTTTATAATTATCAATGATTTTCTTTCGTGTTATTTTTTTAAAGAGGACACAGATAATAGCACTTACTGGTGGGCCTCGAAGGAGCGTTCTCCAAAGTGCATCCAGATCCGCATTATACTTTCCGTCCGTTCTATCTTATTTTTTAATATATTTAATTAACTAGGATATTAATAGTAATCCTAGACATTTCTAAGCAATCTTCATTGTTCAAAAAATTAAAAAAAAATTTTTTTTTTGTAAAAATTTTTAATTGTTTTTTCTACCTAATTTTCTTTATGTAAGCGATTGATGATTTTGTCTTGAAATCGTACTTAAAAAATTAAAAATTTATTGTTATTATTATTATTATTATTATTATAAATTAATTAATTAATTAATTAGTATGTCCAAGAGATTAAAAATGATATGAGTAATAGACTAATCGATTTTTAAAATAACAAGGAGTTAACTTTAGATAAAATAAATGCAGTCGAATGATCACAAGTTGGAAATTTGGCAGTACCATTAGAGCGATGATCGTTCGGGCGAGAAACTCCCGGGAGATCAGCTTGTATTTCTAAACGGGAATATAATCCGTCCTTTCATCCTTTCTCTCCCCCACATCCACCTTTTACATTTGGAGTTTCAGAGTTAGGAGTCGAGTTGAGTTGAATTCTCTGCGAAAAGTAAAGAGGGAAACCCATGTAATATATATAATGAAAATAGTCCGTTCTAATTCGAGTCGACCCTTGACCACAACCAAAGTCTTGTCTCATTCGTACCCGCACCACACCCAAACATCCATACATGTCTTGTCTCTCGTCTCTTATCTCATGAGGACTTTGCGAAATCCCTCTTCTCTCTTACGCTCTCATTATAGGCCTTTAATAACGTCCTGTCTCAAGCCTCAAGATCTTATTGCCAGATACTTTTTTTATTTTATTTTATTATTTTCACTTGTCATCATGTCGTTTTTCTTATCGGTCTCTTGTTTAATCAAATAAGTTTAATGATGCTTTTTTTTTTTTTTCACGATAAAATTTATTAATTTCTTTTTTAATATTTTCTGTTGCAGGTAAGCTAAAAAATCAACTAATATCTCAATTAATAGAGTATGTATTCAGATACACAGTGATAGTAAGTGAACAAATTTATCACACAGCAATATCTAAAAAAAAATTACTAAAAAGTGAAATATTTGAAGTGAATATTTTTTTAAAACTTTGATAGTTATTGAGAAGTAAGATCACAATATTTTAGATTTTTTTTGCTATTGCATTTTTTTTTTTTTGGATCAATTTCATGATAAATTGAAAAATTGAATTTTCCAAAATTTTTTGAGAATAATTATTAAATTATAAATCGTTAATTAAAAAATTACATGAATAAATAATTTTAAAATAATATTAATTATTTTTTATTGAATGGATAATTTAACATATTTAATTAATGAATTCTTTAAATAATTAACAATCAACCAAAATTAAAGTAATGAATTCTTAAAAGATAAATAATGAGCGTAAAATAAATTCTAAATAAAAAAAAATATATTTTTTAAATAATGATTATTAATTTTGAACCAAGAAAAAAATGTAAAATTTTTAAATTGAATTACTTGCAATTCTGATGGAAAAAAATTTATTTCGACTATCTTGTCGATAGAGAACTGTACACACAAAAAAAAATTTACTTAAATCAAGTAAATAATTTTAAAGAATTTTGTTTTTTTGATTTGAGTAGAAAAATTCTTAAACTAAGAAATTTTTCTTGTTTTAAATAAATTTTATTTAATTCAAAATAATGTGAAACTCTTCGAAATTATTTTCTTGATTCAAGAATTTTTCGCTGGATTTAAGTTAATTTTTTTTTCACTGCAAGCTTGTATTATTAGCATGATTATAATATTATTCACTACAGTATAAATCTTAGCTTTAAATATTTGTAATTCATTATTTTTACTTGTGCTTATTTTTTTATTCATTTTTGGCTGAAAAAAATCAATCTACCTCAAAATACACCAAATACTAAAAAATACATTTTCGGTAAAAAAAAAATTATCTCTGATTCAGATAAAAAAAAAAATGCTTGGACATTTGCGTTACACCTAGAAGAATAAAGCAATGGATATTATAAAATAATAAAATAATAAAATGGATATGAGGAGATAATAAAAATCAATGTGTGTCGTACGGCGTACAGTTTGATCTCGTGTGGGTAGGGGAAGTGATCCATCTGGCAGTTTCGCGTGATACATGGGCATGTAGTATGAAGTCGGTAATAATATTGCAGACCTTTGCGGGAGATTGTCGGAGAGCGTGGGTCGTTGTGCTGGCGCAGCAGACAGGGAGTGCCACTCCAAACTAACTAAGGAGGAGTAGACTTAACTTGAACCTTTGCTTGTCACACCACACACATCCAGGCTCACACACTCCTTTCCTCACCTGTCTCTCCTCGGTTTACTTCCAATGTTCAATCTTCTTATTTACCAGTTCTACAATTAGTCCCAGTTTCATTTACTCTTATTTTTATTTTTAGTCTCATACCGACAACTTTCTGTAATTGATTGCTAATGCGCTATTTATCAACCAATTAATGCCACCGGATGTACAAACATTACATCTTTACTATTATTCATTAAAAGCCTCACGTCAGTTATATTATTCAAAACAAGTTTGTTCATTAATTATTAACTGTAAATATGTAAACAGAATTTGAAATCTGGACTTCAATATATAATAAATAACCCTACAAAATTTCAAAATGATTCATTCATTCTTTCCCTTTAAAAAAAATCATCAGAAAACGGTAAAAATTGAGGCGTTTACATGTATCGCCCCCCTTAAATATAAGAATCCAATTTGATCCATTCGGGGTTTTTACTGCTTTTTGTCTACAAAATTAAACAAAAAAAAAATTATTGTTTTCAGTGCAAATAAAATGTTCACCTTTGACTGAATTATCACAAAAATATAAAGAATTAAATATCGTTAGTTGATTTAATTACCTTGAAAGAAAAATTAATTTAATATTCATGAGGTTATGGGCCCAGTGATGCAAATTATTCAGAGCAATCTGTTATTCAGTTGATAGATGCGTCCAATTGTTTTTAATGACTGTTGTTGATGTTATAATAAATAACACTGATAAATATCTTAAAAAAAAACTCGGAATATTTTAAGATTGATACTGATGGTCAGCAGGTTATGGGCCCAGTACAATCCAAATTATCAATCATTTCTGTTATTAAATCAATATGATATTGATCCATTGCTGTTTTAATTTTTAATTCTGATACAATAAATCTCAAAATTAAATACTTACCTTAAATAAATGCAAATGATCGGAATAATATTAAAAATTAAACAAACATACTTATTTGCAAAGTTGATAATCAATATAGAGGGTGAATAATTTGAATGAATTATATTTTTATTTGGAAGCAACAAATTTATTTGGTCTTCATATAAGCGTAATATATGTTACGTCTATTTGTGTTAAATGAAAAGCAATCGCCGAATGAGAATACGAGACTGGTAATTGGAAGTAGTGTTACGTAATAGCTCCTCGGTATTCTCTAACCGGAATAAGAGTGAAGATAATAATAATAAAATGAATAAATAAAAAAGTTTCGGGAATTATTATGTGGAATGGGAATGAGAAGGCCAAACAATTTGTATTTAGCACGAATACGCTTTCCCAGGGGCGTATGTGTCCCGATTGTGGGTGTTACGAAACGATCTTCGTAATCGACTCATGATTTATTACGGTCCGACGAGATGGGCCGTAAAGATTGTGTGTCGCCCTTCTTTTTATTGAACCATTCCTTTATCGCTGCTCGAGTACTCACTCCGTCGCCTTTTATCTTTATCTTTGTTCTGGTCTGAGACTAGTGTATATTTTCCCATTTTAGTTCCAACGTCCCGATGAAGCGAACCACTTGACGGGATTTATTTCATTTGAATCTTCAATATAAAGCGAGTTGTATTAATCCCGTTTAAAATTAACGAGTCTCCTTTAATTTAAAGCTCTGCAGTCTACTGCGTATAGTGAACGATTATCGGTTAATAAAAATTAAACTACCGCGACAGGACGAGTTGACTATTCTCCATTCATTCATAAAAACATTGATGATAATAATATTGTTCAGACGGGGCTAATATTTGAATTTTTAATCATACATTTATAAAATATGAATTTGATTCAAGCAAAAAGAAATTTGAACCACGAAAAGTTTATTTTAATCGAATTAATTGTCTTGAATCAAGCAGAGAATTTCTTGAATAAGGTTAAACTAGCAACCTTGCACTATATGACTGCCGTTACTTGTGAATTATAAAAAATTAAAAATTTGCGTTATGAAATAATGAATTTCGTCAAATTGCACTGTATTTTCTTAAATATTGACTTTTTTTAAGATATAAACTCATTTCGATGTTACCCTCATTAAGAGCTTTCATTTGAGTACCCACATGCATTTTGATATATTTTTCATATATAAATATATATAATATATATAAATATATGAAAAATTTATGTGGGTACTCAAATGAAAGGTCTCGATGAGTGTAACATTGGGATGAGCTTATATCTTTAAAAATGTCAATATTTCACAAGATAACAAGGTAATTTCTTAATTATGTATCCAGAGATGTAGCCTAAATACTTATCATAATAAATTGACTATCGGTAAAAATGATATGAAACCTCGAAAAAAAAAAAAATCAAATCAAGACCTTTGCAATGACGTTAATTTTCAGTAAAAAAAAATCGATTTTATCACATGACTATCCTGGGCACAAAATTTTTCTTACTCTCTTAATAATATAGCTATATTCAATTCATGTCTTCAAAATATCATGCGTGAATTAAAAAAATAAATTAAAGATAATAAAAAAAAAAATTTCTTCATCAAAAAATTTTATAAATTTTTAATCTTTAATATTTTCAATAATTGAACCAAAATCTTAAATTTTTCCCAACTTCAAAACTCCATGAGCAAGCAATCTCTACAGCCAAGAACACGAATTTTAATATTAAAAATTAATGAATCAAGAAAACCGGTTCTGCAAAAATAATTTTACCCTTGAAACAATATTTTTCTTGAACCAACTAATTTTTTTTTTTTTTTCAGTGCTTTGAATGCGCTAAACGCAGCACGTGTTCGTTATTAATTCATTTCACTTTATTATTCTTATACATATTTATAGTACTATTATACTAAGGGCCAGAGACAGACAGACAGACGGGGATTGTTAGCGTGGAATAATTATCGTCACAATCAAGTGCCTACTCATCACTTGCGTGCTGTTAAATATTGTAATTTCAAAGTGTTTAATTAAAATTATTTTCGAGCTCTATTTCTTTTTCATAAATTTAATTCATCCAATCAAATGATCATTATATTACTCTTCATGATTATTTTAATAATCAAGTTATTTTCTCCGCTCTAATTAACAAAATTTCCGACTATTAAAGGGAACTTTAAAGAATTTTTAAACAAAAAACTAAAATAATACGAAAGATAAAATAAAATTTTAATAAATATTTAAAAATTTCTATTTAAAAACCTCTAATTTAAAATGTCGTAAATCACAAAACAAACAAAGTCGGCTCTTATGTATAAAATTATAAAATCACGGGTTTATTTACCGGTCGATGAACCAAACATTTAACAACTACAACTCTCTAAAAAAAATCCACGTGTCAGAATACCAGACTGAGAAATTTATAGAATCAGTTAAGTGGCATTTTCTCTGTCTCTGTCTTTTACTATTTCTTGAGTCCGATCTGTTGACATTCTTATTTTGCATTGATATTTATTGTCTATTCACATTCACACGCAATCCATAAGTCCCTGAAACAAAGTCAAACATGAATCGACTTATTAAATCATAAAATCATCCAAGTTTAAAATTGTCAAATTATTTATGTACTTTTTATTTCAAATACTTCGCAGTATTTTCCTAATTTATCAAATTTTGTTTCAACTATTGTTACAACACGCATGCGCATTAGGAACAAAATTTACCGCGTTAATTTAATGCATAGTAACAAAAACAATACCAGTTTAGTTTTTAATTTATGATATGTATTTATTTATTTATCGATTAATGATAGTTGAACAACAACAAATTAGATAGACACTTGAGATAACAAAACCTGAATAAGCCAAAACAAGTCTATAAAAAAAATATGACGTAAATAATAGATTTTTTAAAAATTTATGACTTCGAACATTTTTTTTATTGCTCGACGGGAAAAATTTGTTCGCTTATTTGAATGGTTTTCTATTGTAATAAATACATTGTTATAAATAAATTTTATAACATTGTACACAGAAAAAAAGGTTCACTTGAGCCAAGAAAATATTTTTCTTCCTAATTACTTTCTTGAGTGAAAAAAAAATTTTTTTTGACACAAGAAATTTCAGTTATTCCAACAAAATTAATTCTCTTGCTTTAAGAAATACGTATCTTGATCCAATAAATTTTATTTGAGTCAAAAAAATTTTCTTGTTTTGAGAAAATTCAGCCTCTTGCTACAAAAAATTAAATATCTCGATGGAAGTAAATTTTCATTAATATTTTTATTGATTAACATTTCAAATGAGAAGATCAATAAAAAGGGGAAGGAATAAAAATTTATTGTATCAAATATTTATGATAATTTGAATTAAGAAAAAATTACTTCCACCAAGAATAGAATTTCAAGAAAAATTTTTACTTCAGCCAACACAACTTCGGTCTTCCTTCAGGCACCCAAAAATTTTTTTGAGCCAATAATTTTGTTCTCCAGTCAACAAATTTTTCTTTCTGTGTAAGGACAATAATAATAATAATAATAATAATAATAATAATAATAATAATAATAACAAATTAGGATTATTATTTTTATTAATTTCTAAATAAATTTTTGAAATTATCAAAATTAATCATTATTGAATTATCTGATTGATGTTTTACAAATTATTTCAATCTCCGTTAATTAAAAAGAGTTTAACACTAAAAATAATTAAAGAGATGAGGCAAAAAATTTTTTTTCAATCACAAATCATGCTTTGCATTATAAGTCGTCCAAAAATAAGAAAAAAAAAAAAAATTGAAAAGAAAGAAAACGGTAGGGACAATGAACTTACTATATCTAGTTAATCGTAAGTGTACCAATATATAATAGGTTAACATGTGTCCGGAGATGTGTGTGAGTTAGGAGTCGGCTGGTAAGTTGGTGTGTATAGTCGCCATGAAAACGGGACAAGTTATTTTTTAATTTATTTATTTATGTGGCATTAAACCGGCTTTTGGTTTTGGTCTTGTCTCTGCACTCAATGTCCTGTTGATGCACATTTTGCTGTTGCAAATAAAGTGAATAAACCAGATCTCAATACCGTATAGCGAATGGAGAATTGTCAGCCGGGAACATAGTTATACATTTTTAATTAAATAAAAATAAAACAAACGGATCAGATGTTTAATCTGTCGTCTCTCTATAAATTCTAATAGCAAATTAAAAGAAATAGTGATAGTCTTTGCCAATAGAACAGAGAAACAACTCAACCAATATATATGTATATATATTTGGTTTCATTTAATCGTCATCGACTTCCTGCCATTCGTTATCATTAGACAAGACATTTGTAGATCAGGAAATATACACTATTGCTATTGCTAGTTATAACTCAGTGACAACTTCAAATTAAATCACTTTGTCTTAGATGCGATGATCGTTGCTCTTTGCTCGTTCATTTTTATTGAATTAACTAGAGAATATTGCTTTTATTTTATTTTATTTTATTATATTATTACTTTCGTAAAATAATTCTGTAATTGTTTAATTCCACAAAAATTCTTCCACATAAGTTTACTGATTTTTAGTATTTTTTTTTGTATTCTTCGGATAAAAAAAAATAATTAAAAATGTCAATTTAACAATTTTTAAAATCATTATTTTAAAAATTGTCTTTTATAGAAAAATTCAAATTGAAAAAAAAAAATTTTTTTAATTTTATTTTTGATGAACTTAAAAAAAAATTCAATTGTTAAAAAAAAAACTCTATACATAAGGTTTGTGAGTTAAAGTATGGTGAACCGTGAAACCGAATGATTACAAAAAATTAAATTAAAAAAACATTGGGAACAAATTGGCTTGTAATTTTGTTTTAATTAAAAATAATGATAATATAAAAATAAATAGTGATTAAATTTCAACTCATAGCATATCGAATAAAACATACTTGCCATTCATATCACCGGTACCGACTGCTTATACTATCTCGGCCTATCTATTTAATTCTCATAAGTTGTATTAATTCTGTTATCCTGTAGACTGTAGATTGTTGACTGTTGACTATGCATGCATAGTTCACTAACCGGCGTCTGCACCCAGACAATGCTCATTTATTTAACATATTTTTTCTTCCTCGTACGAGCTGAATACCAATACGATGTTTCGATGAACATTGGGTATCAACAAGCTTAACTAAATAAAAGTCTCAATGAAACTGTAATATAATATATTATATATGTAGTATTAATACCGTAGAATCTAAAATTTATTTAAAACGGAAATATTAAATTCCAGAAAAACTATCCGAGCTATTTTACCAGACGGATATTAAGTCTAAGACGAAAATAAAATCTGAAAAACCAGGGAATTATGGCGCTATAAAAAATTCGATTTCGTTCCACGCGTTAAAAATTCCGATTATAATGCCGAGAATTTATCGCTGCAAAAAACTCAATTATTATGAAAAGCTTAATTATTTTACGTGCTATAATAATAATATTAATAAAATTGTAAATTGAACGACGCTAGATCGTACATTTTCAAAAAAAAAAAAAAAAAAAAAATTCACCTTGACTTGAGAGCACCAGAATGCACAAAAGCTTTCGCGTTTTATTTATTCTTTTTTATTGGCACGTTATTTTTTGGATGGTGTTTGATCGCGAGCACGGCAAAACTATAAAGTTAACACCCTCATATATTTTCTGAGCTTTATTGTCACGTTTACTATGTAAGCTTTATTTCCTATACTAACGTAACTTAAAATTTTTATTACTTTTATTTTTTTCATCAACAATAACTTTCAAATTTTTTATGAATTCTCATTCCCTTCTTTGTACTATGCCATTTTCGTTTATTTAAGTGCTTCGAATTTTCTTCCGAGTTTTGTCGTCAGTAATTCGGAAAATTTTTCATGATTCAGAATTTGAAATGAACGAATAGCTCTACAAAGGAAGTAGATCTAAAAGCTCGAAATAAAAATAATTTGGTTTTTATGACCGGTCCAGCCAGAATAATTGGCCCCCTTGAGTTACGACCCTGAGCAAAAAGGATAATCGTAAACCGGGAGCGTGTTACCTTTTAACGACTCTAAGCTCCCAGATTACTATCCTGACGTTTTTTTCGCTTACTATCGCTCTTGTCTGCCTCTACTATCCATATCCACTGCGTCATTTATCGCTGGCTACCCTAAACTCATTTTAATTCCCGAATTACTCGCCATTTTGTCTTCGAAGGCTCTAAAATTAATAGTTAAAGGCATTAAAGGTTTTCGTAAAAAAGAAATAATTTCAAATTAAAAATTTTTTAAACATTAAAATATTTTTTTACTTATAAACAATCAAATCCTTCATCAAAAAAATTTCCAAACTTTAACATTTATATTTTTTCGGTCTAACCTAGCAACAACAAACAAGATTAATATATTTAGGGTATTAATCAGACAAGGCGGGTCCGGAAATCACGTCGACGACAGCCAGAAACTCTTGGTAAGTTTGAGCACCCTCTCAACTAAAATATACATACATACTCGACATGCGGAAGAATAATAAGTAAAGCCAAAAGGAAGCTGTTGGTATGAACCCTTGGCAGCGCCCGAGGCTAGAGGCGTATTTGGGCATGACTCGCCTGTAAATCAGCCACGCGTCGTCGAAGACTTCGAGAGGTTAGGGCAGCCATAACCGGAGATATAACACGCAAAACTGAGTGCAAAAGGTCCAAATACCGCGGAGCTAACACGTTACACCTCCCCGCCTAGATTCTGATCCAGAATTTACTCCACTGGAGGACGCTGGGGTCCTTTGAGGAGGGTCTAAAGCTCCCTCACCCAAGGAGGGTAAATGTATGTATTAAAGTGAGCCACTGGGATTTATGTCGCTGTACTCGCCATTGTATAATATATATGTATATGTACATTTATACATCCATATACGTAGTACTAAAGATTTACTCGGGACTGGAGCCTTCTATTGTCTGCAAAATGGCCGTCCGGGTGAACATGACATCCAGATTTTATTTTATTTGGTTCGTGTAATTAATATTCAACACTAGCTATTTAATACCCAACTTATTCGTGTAGTCCTCAGCAGAGTGGATTTAACACAAGAAGAGATTTCCTCTTGACCGTGAGAGTTCTTTCTGACGAGAATTTTGCACGAAAGTAGACTTATCATCTAGCTAAGTAAGATGGACACTTGTAACCGGAGATTTTAGCTTTAATTTATTAATTTCCATTCGCTAATGCTTTCGACTACCTAGGTATGAATTCTTCTTGCTCCTGACAGACGTTTACTGTCGGTCGTTATTTAAATGTCATTGCCGAGTAAAGTTTCATTGTATTTTTAATGGATGTGGGTTTTGTAGAGACGGTTCTTAGACAAATAATCTGAAAAAGTCTGGCTGAAGAATTTTTGTGATAAAATAAAAAATACTTAATCTTTAATTAATTTCTCTTTATGTTTATTACTTACATTTGATAGAAATTAAATTTTTGAAATTTTTCAGTAAAATTTTGATTCAAAGGTAAACTTGATTTTTCGAGCCTCGCTTGCGTATTTTTACCTCAAATTCGGTTGATTAAATATTTAAAAGCTCATCCACTGAAGACTGAGCTACGTCCGTAGGCTCGCAGATGAGGACGCAGACAGCCCTTCAAAGAAAGTAAATAAACGGTTTAATTAAAATTCTTTAGCAAACGGAGAGATTCGCTACTCGGATGAACTTGTTCTGATTAATTTTCACTTTCGCCTTCCATATTAACGAAAACTTCTCGCGGAAATTCTTAAATCACCCTGACAATTTTTCAATTTTTTCCCGCTACCGAAATATAAATCGTTCGACTGGTATGGGTCGTAAACAAAGACCGAGTCGTTATTTTAAAATTGAAAACCAAGTCACCCGAAAAAAAATAATAATCTCGGCAGAAAATCTAGATACGTTTTGTCAAAACTTTTGTATTTGCTGACAATAAGACCAAAAAATCGAGTAAAATTGCCTCGGGTTTTCTACTTTTCTTCTCTCCTCATCATCTTCATCTCCTTTTTCTTCTTTATTCTGGTAGGATTATCTGTATCTGGTTGGAGGACCCAGCCGTAGAAATTAAATTGGAATGTCGTGTGCCAAGAGCTTCGTCTGGAACACAGAATCGAAGGTGGAGGATGGAAATACTCTGTTCGATTCTTTTTTTTTTTTACAATTTTCTAAAAACATGCAGCCAGCTATTTTATTTAAAAATTTTTTCAATTATTTTTAAAAGTTAGACCCTTGAAAGAAAAATTTCAAAGAAAGTTTTCCCGTAAATAAATACAGTGACTTTTCAAGCGCGAACATTCAAGAGGATCGACTGATAAAAATTTAAATTAAATACTCAGGGGTCGTCAGAACTCACGAGCTCCCTTTTAAATTTTCCTCTTCTTCATCTTCATACCACTCTCCTCCTTCTCCTTTTTTTTTTTCTTTTTCCGTTCCGCGGTTCTTTTATTTTATTTTTCTCAACAAATTCCCGGGATGGCAACTGAAGCACTCATAATTGCGACCCTTAATCCACCCTTAAATATTTTTAATCTACCGTGTGCTCTACTTCGCTCGGGACATTCTCGTGATCTCATACCTTGTCCTGTGAAATATTACGATAAAAGGAAAATACTCGCGAAAAAGATTGATGAAACATTTTATCTCCATTGACTTTTTCATTAATAACGACTACAGTGTACGAAGGAACAAACAGCCAACTTATATTAGAGACTCGAGTAACACTAATACTAATATAACTTTTCGATTTTCATGTTCTCAGAAAATATGAATCATTTTACCTCGCATTTCATCTCCTATTTGTCTTTATTTGTCATTACTAAATAATGTATGCTTTTTATTTTATTATTTTAGCCCATACATTCATAAAAAAAATTAATTTGATTTAAGAGAAAAATTCTTCAATGATCAAATATCCATATATCATTTTTACATGTCCTTATATATTTATCGCATTGATGTCTTTGTATAATTTTTAAAACTTCCGATAGAGGGCATATGATCCCTGAATCGTCTCATTATAAGAGAGTTAAGTTTCAGAAATTAAGACACAATATAAATATCATTTTTTTTACTCTTTTAAAGAGCTTATCTGTCTTTTAATTAATTTTCATTATTTTACACGATAATTATCTTACAAATGATCTAGAAAATTATAAATTAATTTTTTATCCTTTTTTTTTTTTTTTTTTTTTTTTTTAATTAACTGCTGAACCAATTTTATTTAATATGATACGTTATTGGACCTACACATTTAAAAATACATGAAAATTTTGAAGTTAGTCATTAATGTTATAATCTTTAGATTTACGATTGGTTAAAATTAAAGTCCGCGCTATTTAAAAATAGCATAAGAATATTTTATAGATAAAATTTATCCTAAATATTTTCAAGTCTTTATTAATATTTTAAAGCAGGATCGAAATTTCTACAGGCGTGCTAATTTTTATTTACAAATCAATTTCAAATTTTGATTGATCTCAAAACTAATTCATATTTATGTCAAAATATGAATTTCAATCTTAAATTCATTTTGAATCAGAATTTTTTTGCACGGGTATGACCAAATAAACTAATTTCAGAGGTGATATGGCTTGATATAAAAATCGACTGCATCATAAAATTTTTTTCCATCAATAAATTTATACTAAAATTTTTTTGTAAAAAAACTTTTTAATCAATAATCGATATTGGTTTTCACAATATTTTCAGGTAAAAAAGTAAAAACCCATAGAAAGTGAAATAAAATATAAAATGTCAAAAAAATGTATTCTGTCGATTATCAAGTGATTGGACGATTGAACAATGACAATAGACTATTATCAAAGGCTCTGTTGAATTTAACCTTTTTTTAAATAAACCCAGCGTGTATAAAAGCCGTGATGGGGATAAGTGGTGGAAAAGGGGAAGTAAAGTAAATACTGGTCTGGTTGTTACGTTACCGGAATTACGGATCGGCTATTTCGCTATAGTATATATATAATATACTATACACATTAAACCAAGGGGAGATACCAACAAATCGATAGCTGTATAGTGCACCAGTTGTCAAAATTCAACCCCTCGGGCTCGGCCATTTTCAGCAGATAACGCAAGCTCCTGTTGTGCGAACTTGTCCTGTCCCGAGCACTCCGCCATAGATTACCAGCGACATTAGGTTTGCTTTAACCAAGCTATAAAAATCAAGCAATCAATTTAACAGAAAGTTCAAAAGTAATATGATATATTTGAAAGACAATTAAAGGATTTTAGGATTGCAATTTTGAAGATTCACCGCAGAGTAATTCGAGCTCGCTTTATCGTGGGACGAACCCTTGCATTGCATAATTAATATCTACTCGGAACTCGGGAGTGGTAGCCATGCAGGTGGGTAATGCCAGTGGTAAGCGCACTGCTGATAGTGATAGTAATAGCAGTATCAGCCCTGGCGGTATCCAACAGGACACAGGATAGGACAGACAGGGGGAGTGGAACGGAATGAAATAGCATTGCTGAGTTTGTGGCCTACCCTTGAATTCACCCTCCAGTGTAAAGGGTGCGCTAACAATCTATCCGGATTAGATGACTTTGCACATTTGTAATAAAGTATTTTATACGGTACAAGGTATTTAATATAAAGTATAATGGACCTGCTACCAGAATACCAAGGGCTGTTTCCATTAAACTGGTCAAGTTTTCGAGATATTTCAGAGAGTATTAAATATTTTTTAATACGTTTATTTGGATAAAGGCGAAAGACATTTAAATTTTTATATATTAATTGAATTTGTTTCAGTTGTAAATAGTTAGTCGACACAATAACTGTATTTATTAAATCCTACGGGAAAACATTTTCCACTGCAACACTCATCATTGTCTGTGCACTGTTATTGAATAAAAGAAAAAAAATATTTAAGTGCTTGTACAGAATGCGAGCAGCAGGTGAATTTTCAGTACTTACCACAACATTATTTGCTCTACAATTTTCATCGAACAAAATAGCCAATTTTTCTGTGGCAGTTGAGTGTTGTAGAAATGGAACATGGAAACTTCTTTTTAATAGATTCAGAGGTTTACAGATTTTTGAACAATATTTACTGTCTTCCAAACACTGTCAAGAAAATTTTAGTTAATTTGTGGGTACAATACATTTTTTGTAAAATCAATCAATATAAGGAAATGACAATGATTAATTGGCAATAGCATACCGTATTTTCATTTTTTAAGCAGATTTCTGGTATCTCGAATGACTTCAGTTTAAAAAACGCATTTGACGGCAACATAAACGCTGAAATCTTTTACAAAACTGATTTTAGTACACATAAAAAAAAAAAATTTACTTGAATCGAGTAAATAATTTTGAAAAATTTGATCTTGATTTGAGTAGAAAAATTCTTAAACCAAAAATTATTTTTTTGATTCAAAATATTAATAATTCTTCGGTAAAAATATTATTGTTACAATTCTTATTATTGCTTGTTTATAATAATTGAAAAAACTTACCGACGTCAGTAGAATATTGATGAGTAAAAATAATTCTACAATATTGACTTTCATATTTTCTTCTTTTACAAATAAAGTGAAGAATTTTCTTTAAAAATTTCAAGTACTTATACGTTGCAGTACAGTTTTAAACTAATTGTCCGGACAAAAATAAAATACTAATAAATTTTATTGAAAAATCAATTAAAATCTAATTAAATTGTTTATCTATCTATTTTTTGGAGAGTCATTAAAAATTGAATCGAAAGAAAAAAAAATAAACTTGTTTTTAAATTTTTTCATTTCTTATCTTGAATTCTTGTCAAATATATCGACGGAAAATAACAAAAAATAATTGAAATATAAAAGTAATTTACTGTCGAATAAATTAAAGGGAGTCATTAAATAAAAGGGGTAATTATTTTCTACATAAAACATAAATTGCAGACATAGATCAACATCGCGTTAAGGTTGCTGCGTTTTATGGTGTCATGACAATGGAACATAACGCTGTTACTGTTGCTGTAGTACGGCATGACATTGTAGTGCTTATTAAAGAACGCACGTGGAGTAAAAGAGGAAATTGATCCCCCAGTATAAATTTACGATCTTAATATCAAAAGTCATTCATTGTTCTACATTTTATGGCCAAGGTTAAGTTATTTGTTACTTTTGTCTCGGTTTCGTTATGGGGTCCGAACAGAAATTCGATAAATTGCATCTTGAACTTTTTCTTTTTATGAAAAAATAGTAATGTAACAAGAAATTATAATTTTGATAATTATTTACAAGTGGGATGAACCATTTTCATTTTTTTTTAACGAAATTTCTGTTTGATTTTATTGATATATTTTTTTTTTCTGAAAAATACATGAAAAAGTGAACAATTTAAAAAAGAAAAAGTTGATTATCACAATTTGAACAAATTTTAAAAATTTTCAAAAAAATTTATAAATTTTTTAGAAAATTGTGATATGCAACTTTTTTTTTTTTAAATTGTTCGTTTTTTTATTTCCTTTCAAAAAAATATACATTAAAAACATAAAAAAAAAATTAAATAGAAATTTTATTCAAAAACATGAGAGCCAAAAATTTTCCCAATTTTTAAAGGCAAAAAAGCTATCAAAATCTTTTTTTTTTCCTTTCACGACATTTTTTATCATAAATGCGCCGTAAAAATAAGCAGAATAAAAAAAATTAAAAAATGTTAATTTTTCAGCTCGGTATGGCCAAAAATAAGTCGGACCGCACTTGGAAATAATTACCATAGTTTTTATTATTATTATTATTATTATTATTATTATTATTATTTTGTTTCTAAACTTTTTTATCGGAAATTTGAATTTTAAATATAACTCAAAAAAAATTTGAAAAATAAATTAATTCTATAAAAACTTTTTTAGAGAAGAAATATAGCAAAGATAGCAGTTTAATGGGAACTTTTGGCTTTTAGTGGTGTAACTATAAAAAAAGAGAAGAAATAAAAAAAGAGAAAGAAGAAAAGAATAAGAAGAAAGCATCGATTATTTTAGTACGCGCGAAGAAACACCCTAACCGGATCACGGTGGGGAAAGTCTTTGTCTGGGCTCGAATCCTGAGGGAATACCAGTGGGTCACTGGCGTCCCATTCAAGGCTCTTCAAGAAACAACAAAAAATCGTGGCCAAAGAAGGGGTGGGAAGGGGGTGGCCTGGGGTAAGAAGCGAAAGAACCGAAAGGGAAAAAGTTTTCCGACGAGCTTTTACTTTGTCACTAAGAGAATACACCACATTTTTATCTCAACGGTTTTCAATGTCTATAAATCTTAAATACACTTAGTGGAATTTCTCTAATGGTTTTTATATGAATTGTTTTTCGGTTCTCGGTTTCTTTCTTCTTTGTTCTCTTTTTTACTTTTATTCCCCGGGTGAGTTAACACCGTGTTTATAGGATGTTTTAAGATGATCGTGTGATTAAGTTTTGGGATTTTGTTTTATTGGTAATTTTGTTTGTTTTTCATTTTTAAATCACAGATCTTTCATCGTTTTTTTGTCTCAAATCTTTAAAAATTTTCTCAAGATGTATCATCTTTTATAAAGGATAAAACTTGTGCTTTTTAACTGTTGTGTAATCCGAGACTATTATTACTATTATTGTACATAAGTTGGTTGGATATAATGGCAGCTGATTTGCTGATGATATAGAGACCTTCTGACACTCCCTCAGCTTCTTGGACCGTTAACGATCCGATAAAGTCACGATACTGCTGATACCCAATCTTATACTTTCTGACTTCTGTTAATTGAGGTATCACTCGAAATGATTTTATGTCAAAGGGAGTAAAACAAGAAAACTACAAAATAAATTTGTCGTTTCTTTTTTTTTTTTGTTAATTATCAGATAAAAAGTTTAATAAAAATTATGAGAATTTATTTTTTAATTAAACTTTTTTATATTTAAGGAAGTGTAAGGAAATATAACATTTTTATTTATTTATTCGTTTGATTTAGATGCAAAGGCAATTATACAAAATAACAAGTAAAAAGTACACATAAGAATATAAACAGATCTACATAGATTATAACTTACAAAGTTGGAATTATAAATAATCGAACAAAGCATATAATTTAAAATTTGAATAATGAAATCAATTAATTTTAATAGACTTAAGTTTGAATTAAATTTAAAATTTAAAGCACTGAAAATAGCACTAATTCTAATGATTTGGATCATCATCAATGAAACCAGGTATCCAGCTGTTTTTTTAGCTCAAGATCACGGAAAAATTCGTAGGCTTTTGTCTTGATCAGGTCGTCATTCTTACCAAAGACAAATTGATGAAATTAGAAATTAATTTTCATTGAAGGCAGTTTAAAAATTTGTAATTTTGAAGAACTTTTATATATTTTTTAGATTTAGATTTAAAAAAAATTAATTCAATTGAAAAGAAAAATATCTAGAGGAATTTGATTTCATGACTTGTTCTCTTAAATCATTAAAAATATATTATAATAATTGAATAATTATTATCATCAAAACTTATCGATAATTTTCTTCCACAAAAATAAGTAGTTATAGTCAACTATTGATCAGCCCATAAAAAATAAAATATACCTTTAAAAATATAGATAAAAAGAAGCTAGTATATTTAGACCCTAAAAATAATTTAAAAAACAACAATAATTTTTTTATGTATCTCACTTTTAGAGGGTAATAAAACACTCGTACCCTCGATAAAATAAAGCGACACTTAAATATTAAACTTACAAAAAATAAATTTAATGGTAAACATCAACTTTATTATTTATAAAATACAAAATTTATTATAAATTATTAATAATTTTTGAGAAACAAAAATTAAAAATATAAATTTTGTAGGTTTTAGTGTCGACGAGTAGCAAAATAACTTTTTCGTCACTAGGCTTAACTATAGCCCATAAATCTGAGAGTGTCGCGCCCACTAGACTTTACTCTATCTGGCGGAAAGCACAGAGTAAACCCTATAGCGAGCTTACAGAAGAGATCCTGGGATCCTTCCAGCATATCATCCCATTAAACCTTCTATTCCCGTCCCGGGTAGTATAGTATTTAATTTACGATTGGCTGTAAATGTCTGTATTCAGAACATAAACGGAAGAGCGACTAGTAGACTAGTAGACCCAAGCCTCGCCCGTTTGCTTCCATTCCGCCCAAACCGAGTCAACTACAAAGTTTAGTACAATACAAAGAAAAAAATTTTTCCTCCCATTATATGAAAATAACATCCAGGCGAGAAGAAGAAATTGCTTGGATTATATTTATTATTTAGATTATTATGTTCCAGTAGTCTGAGTTTTATTGCTGGCCAAATGTTTCATGCTCTGAGATTGTACTTGTAACTTTTTGCTTGCAATTATTTATTTATAAATTATGAAAGATTATTTTTTATATTTATTTCAGATGGAAGATGAAGGAAATCACGGCAATGACGATACAAGGTGTTTCATCCTGTCAACGTTGGCTGCTCTGCAGTGGTCACGTGTCTCCTGCGTTCTTTGCCGCGCGGCGATGCTAGTCTTCGATAGGTATCCTCTTGTCGATGGTACCTTCTTCTTGTCGCCGAGGCAACACTCTCCTTCTTGTGCTGAGGTATTCATTTATTAAGCAAAATAATTTTACTAATTAAGAGAAAGTTTCATATGATTTTTAGCATTAGTTAATTTATTATGATAGATTTTCGGAATAGTTTTAAATAGATTTTAATTTTAAACTAAATCGAATTTATTTATTTTATTTTGAACACGCAAATTTGCTTGTACGTCAAATATTATAAACGGAAGAGCGACTAGTAGACTAGTAGACCCAAGCCTCGCCCGTTTGCTTCCATTCCGCCCAAACCGAGTCAACTACAAAGTTTAGTACAATACAAAGAAAAAAATTTTTCCTCCCATTATATGAAAATAACATCCAGGCGAGAAGAAGAAATTGCTTGGATTATATTTATTATTTAGATTATTATGTTCCAGTAGTCTGAGTTTTATTGCTGGCCAAATGTTTCATGCTCTGAGATTGTACTTGTAACTTTTTGCTTGCAATTATTTATTTATAAATTATGAAAGATTATTTTTTATATTTATTTCAGATGGAAGATGAAGGAAATCACGGCAATGACGATACAAGGTGTTTCATCCTGTCAACGTTGGCTGCTCTGCAGTGGTCACGTGTCTCCTGCGTTCTTTGTCGCGCGGCGATGCTAGTCTTCGATAGGTATCCTCTTGTCGATGGTACCTTCTTCTTGTCGCCGAGGCAACACTCTCCTTCTTGTGCTGAGGTATTCATTTATTAAGCAAAATAATTTTACTAATTAAGAGAAAGTTTCATATGATTTTTAGCATTAGTTGATTTATTATGATAGATTTTCGGAATAGTTTTAAATAGATTTTAATTTTAAACTAAATCGAATTTATTTATTTTATTTTGAACACGCAAATTTGCTTGTACGTCAAATATTATTCCAGATAATTAAGAAAAAAATAGAAATTTTGTGATAGACATATTTTTATCATAAAGTAGGTTTCTGTAGTTAAATTTGGTACCGTCAGAAAGGCTGTTACCTGAATTAATTTCTTTTCACGGTTTGATATTTTTTTTAGTGATAGTCAATTTATTTTTTAAATAAGTAAGAGAGTAAAGAAAAATTTTTGAAAGGCATATTTTTATTTTAAACGGAATTTTATAGTTAAATTTGGTATTAACAGAAAGGTTTTGACGTGAATTTGTGCATTTTCACGACGTTATTTATTTTTTGGTGATAGTCAATTTTTTATGTCATGTTTTGGAAGAATTTTGAATAGTTTATTGATTTAATAATTTTTTTCATTACATTTTCCACTATAAATTATTGATAATCGATCCTGTTATAGCACTATTATTTTTTTCAATTATTTCAAAAAAACCCAAACGACATATTTTGTGATTAAAAATATCGAAAAATTACTAAACCAAAATTTTTATCCATAATTCGTAATTTTTAGTAGTCGCATAGTGATTGCAAGCTACGGTTTGGCTTAATTAAAACGCGATGTAAATTCCAAAAAAATTTAAGTGACTTTAGCTGGGTGTTATGAGGCGTGCAAAATACCAATAAATATATATCTATAATACTGAAAAAGTTTGTCTCTTAATATGTAAATATAAAATATAAAGATAATTTTATTCATTAGCAAGTATTAAATAATTCTTGACGTGAATATTAAATATTAAATAATCTTGACGTGAAATTGTGCATTTTCACGATTTTATATATTTTTTGGTGATAGTAAATTTTTTATGTCATGCTTTGGAAGAATTTTGAATAGTTTATTGATTTAATAATTTTTTTCATTCCATTTTTCACTGTAAATTATTGACTATTTTGTAAACTATTAATTATTTAAAACTCTAATTCTTTAAATAAATTTATTTGATGAAGTAAAATTTGTTAGAAAAAATTATATTTAAAAGTAAAATACAAAAATTTGATCAGTCAAATTATTTTTATAACTATTTAGAGAATGAAATAATTTTAAAAATAATTGAAATGATTGTTTTGTTAAAGGTTAAAGTAGAGGGACGTACACAATACTTATCAGCAGTTTGTATGACTTGTCTGGAGGGTTGCGGAAGTGCCCCCGTACGTTGTCGTGCTTGTACTGTACAATGGGATGGATCA
Source organism: Cotesia vestalis (assembly GCA_000956155.1). Lineage (NCBI taxonomy): Eukaryota > Metazoa > Arthropoda > Insecta > Hymenoptera > Braconidae > Cotesia > Cotesia vestalis. The sequence continues at coordinate 3,570 of JZSA01006776.1, read as the reverse complement.
AGTCTTGTTCTCGGGACCATGTATAGTTATGATATTTTTGCTGCCATGCCATGTTGTACTGAACGCCTTAAAGTGAGTAATTTTTTATATTATTTCATTAAAGCTGAAGAAAATTAAACGTCAAGAAATTTTTCGTCTTCCTTAATATTTTTTTGAGTCAAAAAAATTTACCCTTAAGTCAAAAATTTTTTCTTTCTGTCTAAAATTTAGAATTTTATTATTTAAAATCTATAAAAAAAAAAAAAACTAACGTTTTTTGTTTTACGTTTTCAGTGCAACAGCTGCCAAAAACCATTAATCTATCCCCATCAGCGATTGAATTTCTACTCAGACTACAGCCGAGTTTTTCCGTGTCCTCACTGCCGAGTTGTCGACGCACACTTTGTGAAACCACTTTTGACCTGTTTCACCCGCGAACAATTTCAACTCTACAGTCAGTGGCCGTAACCACTAGGTAAACTCTTAGACGAAAACACCAATTTTAATTTTACAACTAGTAATAATAATTATAATGATAAAAATAAAAATAATAATAATTATAGTAACAGTAACAGTAACAGTAACAACTACTATAGTTACAAAACTGGTAGTAATAATTATTTTAATAGTACTAGTAATAGTAATCATAATAATAATAATATTGATGATAACGGTAGTAAGAAAAACAAGATTAAAAACAATGAAACTAATTTAGTAGCCAAGGAGATTAATTTTATAAAATTTGCCGAACATTTACCACCGGGTATTTTTGAGGAATTTTCAAACATAAATATTGATCACTACAAAAATATTATCAATAATATTTATAGTAATAATAGCAATAACAACAGCAGTAGTAAAAGTCACCTCAGTTTTATTTAAAAAAAGAAATTTCATAAATTATTTATTATTGATGTTTTATTTTTTTTTAATGCATCGACGGAAATTTTCAATAAAAATAAACCCTTAAAATCAGTATTTTTTTTACAAAAATTACATTTATTTTATAGTAAACTCGATAAAATTTGTTGAACAAACAAAAATTGGAAAATATTTTAGTTACCAGCAAATTTTAACGTGGTACAAAAATTACCGTGATTTAAACGTTTATTTTTATTGAGAATTACTATCGATGTAAATGACACGTTTGTTGTTTAACAAAAAATACCGGTGTAATAAATATTATTTTGATGAAAATTTGACAGCTCGTTTATTAGTCGAATTATTAATTAATAATAGAAAAATAGTGGATTATAGTAATGATATAATAGTAATAATAATAAAATAATAATGGTTGGAGAAAAAAAAAATGAAAATAGTTATAAGCAATACAAAAGGCATCATGCATTTCTACGTATAATGACAAAAATATTAATAATAATGAATAATGAATAAAAAGTAAATAAAAGCAACTTTTGTTAATAAGGGGGAAAGAAATACTATTGTTTGTTACTTAGATAATCAATAAACGTTGTTTTTCATTTTTAAACATTTTATTAGTTTTTATAATGAATTATGATGATTTATTAAATAATAATAATAATAGTAATAGTAATAATGGGTGGTTTTTATAATTAATGATTATTGAATATAAATATAAGACGGCCGTAAATTGTTTTTATTTTTTTTTCTTTTGAATAATTAACCGGGAAACTGTATTTTAGAATTATGCGGGCGTTACATTATTTTCATCGATTATTTATTGAGATTAGTGTAATTATTTTGTTTGATTTTTTTAGATTGAATTTGTTTTGTCAATAATTATTCTATTATAATAATTAATTAATCACTATTATATCAATCACTACTTACTTATTTGATTGAATTAATAGAATTAATAAATGTGTTATAATAATAATTAATGACCCGGAGAAATGCGTCAAGCATACTCCCAATTTTCTTTCAATTTTTAATTATTTTCTAGTTTATCAATTGATTAATTACAATTTAGCTAACCGTTGGCATAAATATTTAGAAAAATTTAACAATAATATTTAAAAAAAAAAAAAAAAAAACGAAAAAGACAAAATTAAAATACAAGTTACAAAGTTTTATTAATTTCGTAAATTATTATTAATTAATTAATTATTATTAATTACGATTATTATTATATATTAAAATTATAAATATATATATGAATATATCTAGTGTTTTTCATAGACCGAGTCCTTTAACTTTGTCGTTTCTATAAATGTTAGTTTTAGAAATTTTGATAACGTTTTAGAGATTAAGTCATTTAATTAATATATTAAATATTAAATAATCAATCAATGGGTTAGTTAACTACCGATAAGTTACTAAAACTTTTTAAAAAATGTGAAATCATTTTTACGTATATTGAAGCTTAGTCCTCGTTATACGAAATAAAATTTAAAAAAAAAAAAAAAACAAATTTTGGATTAAAAAAAAATTAATTAATTTAATAAAAAGAGCACCTTTCATTAAAACGTATTAATTTCGTAAAACTCCGAGGAAGAAATAACTTGGGGCACGAAATGAGCGAGAGGTAAAGTCTGTTGCAACGACTAAGCAGTGGTTTAATGAGCATAGATAATTATCAATACAATTATATTAATTAATTAATTAATTATTAATTGAATAATATGCAAGTTGACCATCGATACCTGCTATCTCGTTTTTAGCGGATATATGTGTGCATGTGTGTGAGCTTGCGACGCAATATCACTATTTGCCGGTTTACTACAAACAAACATTGAATAAATAATGATTCTAATACTAATAAATAATATAAATATTAATATTAATAATAATACTAATAATTATAATGGAATATGATATTTAATAACAGTAATAATAGTATAACAAAATATAACGCGCCGTTTCTTCCTACGTAATTATAACGATTTTCTATATCGAAATAAACGTGTAAGATTTTTAAACAGATTTTCTTTCTCAAAAATAAAAATAATTAATTTTTAAATACAATTTTGTACCTTTGCTATTATATATGTAACTTATATTAATATTATAAAAGTATATGAATATATATATATATATATATTTAATATTTAAAGGAGATAATTGTTTACACGGAAGATAAACTTTTTTTTTTATTTATTCTACAAAAAATAATAAAAACATTACTAATAATTGATTAAAGAAGAAAAAATAAATATCAATTTTAAATTTTGCCGCTGAATTGTAGAGGAAATAACGTCACTGCCTCAAATTTGTGGTGGCGCCATCTAACATCTCAAAGTTGAACTTTATACCGAAATTTTTTTTTTTCATTTAATGAAGAAATATTTAAACACATTTTCACGGCCTATATACAGAAGCTATGATTTTTCGTGTGAACTCTCCTCATCGAACAAAACAAATAATTGTGTGGAAAAAAAAAAAAAAGTAAAAAAAAAAATAAAAAAAAAAAAAATGTATCAATGTTTTTTAGAAAAAGAGATTTATGGGTACGATATTCGCCGGCCGGTACCCCGATTGCTAGTGAGATGCTCCACTGTCTTTGTCAATTTTATAACAGTTGACTCTTTATAATAATAATAATGATTATTTATAAATAAATGGACTAAAAATTTTGCAAGTATAATTCACAAAAAAAAAAAAAAAAACTAA
>JZSA01006774.1:0-23354 GCA_000956155.1 Cotesia vestalis | reverse complement strand
ATTAAAAAAAAAAAAAAAAAAAAAAAGTAAAGTGAATTTTTCGAAAAGCAACATTAGATTTGGTAAGGCGTAAAAATTAGATGATAATTTTGTACCCTATTTTTTTATTAATGAATTGGCATGGTAAGAAATTATTGATAATTGTAATGTTTAAATTAGTGGACGATTGGACAAAAAAAAATAAAGTTTAAAATTAAGAGTAGGGACGATTTGCATTTTATTACGCGAAAAATCATTTATAATCAATGCTTGTAGTAAAATGATTAAATAATATAATTTCAAAAGCTTACTTAGCCTCAGGCTGGGTTAGTGCGTTAACGCTTGGGCGCCAGTTCGCAGAGTACCTCAAACATTGGCGTTGTTAAACAGTAGTTCAATTTTAGATCAAATGAACTTTATACAATGAATATTTGATCATTTTACTCAAGTACTTGAAAATTTAAAATTTATGATTTATAAATATAAAAAAAAAAGAACGAACCGAAAATTTAATAACAATTTGCAATGTCGTATGTTATGCACCAAACACTAAAGAAATAATCCGCATTTAAAATAAAAAAAAAAAAAACCGATCGTATGGTGACATGGGAACACAAAGGATTAAGACCTAATCTCAAAATGTTTGCGGTTTAGTCAAAGATACTAATGCAAATAATGCTGGTAGTGCGGACCAAACGTTACCAACAGAGAAGAAATAACGAAATGTCGAGTGTGAGCTAATAAATAAAGTTATTGATAACTAATTACGAAACAATTATAAAAATAAAAAAGGCCACGATCGGGAATGCAAGTCGTTCATTATTAATAATCACTAAGACTTAATTAACTGTTTAAGGTTCTTGGTTCTGACGATTGCTCCGAACTTTGCTAATTTTTTAAATTAATTAATATCAATAAGCTTCAAATATATTAATATTAACACTAATAATCATAAACGTAATAATTATTGTCATTGTCGTATATCGAAATGTGTTATACATGTGTAGTAAAGTAATTAGATGAGTTTATTTGTCTGTGTGGTTAAAAATGGTCGAATAATTATCTGAGTAATTACGCGTATATTATAGAGTATAATTATGATAATAATAAAATTAGCAAAGTTCGTAGATCACTCGTTTTACATCAGATACGCCAAGTAATCCATTAATTAAATTTAAAATTTTTAAATAATTGGCTACGTGGTATTCAAAAGCGATACGTTAATCTTAGGTAAATGCTAATGATAATAAACATTTGGCATTGGTATACTATTGCTATTCTATTGAATAAATATATTAGTTATCGGTTTTAATTATATTTGTGTATATGTATCTAATCAAGTAACTATGTGAGACGTGAATTTTAGTCGCTAATTTATTCAACAAAGCTCCTCGGTGTTTATTTGTATATTTGTAAAAAATTAATCACTAGAAAGTCATTATTTCAAAGTATTTTATTTATTTTTATTTATGTATATTTAATATTTTTTCTAAAATAAAACGATTAAGCAATTGTTGTGATAGTTATTCACGTTTCATGTCTTTGAGATTAAATTTAAATCAAGTTAAATTTAATCTAACAAATTCGGATTTTATTTGACATTTAGTCTAATTAAAATTTTTTTTATTATAAAATTTTATTGGAAATTATGATATTACTTCGTAAAAAAAAAGTTTTTGATTCATATTTTCAAGAAAAAAATTTTATTCAGTTTGAAAAAAGGTAAAACACTAAGTTATTGACACTTGCAATAATTTTAATTAAAAAAATAAAATTTTCTCAAAAAATTAATAATTCAAAAATTATATTTAAGGTACTCGCGGGTAATAAGGCCTAAGTGATAGAAATGCTATTTAAAATAACCGCTTCCGCTAAAGACTTCTCTAGTAGAAGCGTCTAGCATAGAAATGTTGCTACAAGTTTATAGAGTCCCGATACAACGTTCCTTATCTTCTATATTTAATCATTTAAACATTTAAACATTTTTTATAATTTTATATTTAATAATTTAAAATCAATGTTCTAATTTTTATCAACATCTTAAAAAGAATTGTTGCTCAATTTAAGTGATGATTGATCTCTAATACCAATTTTATCAAGTACAGTATAAATATTTCCAGTATGTATAACCCGCAGGGCTTATTACCCTACCGTAGTAAAATAAGACCTATTCGCAAGGTTTTTCAAAAAATTTATATTTGATTTTGTTTATGGTGAAAATTACCATTACTCCATTATATTTTATTGCTAGTGTATTGATTTAAAAATTAATGATACATTGCAATAATTAAATGCAATATTTTCGATTTTTTTCAAAATCTCCCTTAGCTAGGCATTATTCCCCGCCGGTACCTTATTAATTTATCATTGATTCGTTTTTTTTTAATTAAAATAAAAATGCAAGTGTCAATAACTAGGCCAGTCTCAATAACTGGGTTTTTTTACCTTAGTAAAACATTTATAATTACTGCTGCACACAAAAAACAAATTTCTTGCTCCAAGAAAATTTTAAGGAAAACAAAAATTATTTTGGAGCAAGAAAAAATTTTCTTGGCTTAAAAAAATTATCTTGGCTCAAGAAACATTGAATTTACTAAAGAAATTTTCAATTTTCCTTAATATTTTCTCGAGCCAAGAAAATTTACACTCCAGTCAAGAAAATTTACAGTCAAGAATTTTTTTTTTCTATTTATAATGATTTATAATTCTATTTATTTCTCTGAAATATTTTTTAGGCATTTTAAAAAATTAGTAAAAAGAATTATTTTTTTAATTTAACTGTATTAAGATAATTGTTTTTAATACGGAGAAAAATTAATTAAAATAATTTTAATTATATCAAGTAAAATAATAATTAATTTAAAATGTCAATATTTCACAAGATAGTAATGTCAGTTCTTAATTATTGACATTTTTAAAGATATAAACTCATCCCGGTGTTACACTGATCGAGACCTTTCATTTGAGTACCCACATGGCATTTTTTGTATATTTTATATATATGGTTTTCGATTTTTTTCAAAATCTCCCTTATCTAGGCCTTATTACCCGCCGGTACCTTATTAATTTATCATTGATTCGTTTTTTTTAATTAAAATAAAAATGCAAGTGTCAATAACTAGGCCAGTCTCAATAACTGGGTTTTTTTACCTTAGTAAAACATTTATAATTACTGCTACACACAAAAAACAAATTTCTTGCTCCAAGAAAATTTTAAGGAAAACAAAAATTATTTTGGAGCAAGAAAAAATTTTCTTGGCTTAAAAAAATTATCTTGGCTCAAGAAACATTGAATTTACTAAAGAAATTTTCAATTTTCCTTAATATTTTCTCGAGCCAAGAAAATTTACACTCCAGTCAAGAAAATTTACAGTCAAGAATTTTTTTTTTCAGTGTGGGATACAATTTCCGTTGTAAAATTACGGAAGCAGTAAATTTTCCGGGTAAAATTTCCAGTTATTAAATTAACTCGATAATTAACATATGTACCAATTTCCAATGACATTTTATTACCAAAATTAATTTTTAAAAAACGTATCGTCATAAAGTAATACCAAAAAAAAAAATTAATTATCCTTAATAAAAAAATTCGTGTTTTTCAATCGTAAAAATAATTTTTAATCACGTCGTACTTATAATCGTACAAATATAAAACAATTTTAAATCGATTACCGTCACATCCCACTAGCTCAGTAAGAGTCGCATGTTTTTGAACAATTGGAAGTATTTAAAAAATAAAAATTAAATAAATAAAATCAAATTCATGTGACTCAAAAAATTTAGTGGCCCGCATGTGTGTCGTATGAGTGTTTACTATTAGTAATTGTTAATTAATTCAATTATCTTTATTAATTTACCTCTTATAATTGATAAATATTATATTATATTTAAAAAAAAAAAAAAATCCTCAACGTTCCCTCAAATGCAAGTTATCCAATAAACAATTATTAATCATATACGTAATCGATAATTAAATATATGATTATGTTGCTTCAATTAACGCTTTAAAATTAAATGGACGTGTTAATTAACAACTTTATAATCAGCGAAAATTTTTGAATTAATAATTGAAATTTAAGAAAATTTCTGAAAAAATTTAAACGCAATTTCAAACGAAAAAAAAAATCGTAGCTGGTTATGATTTGACACTTAAATAAGAGACCTGGCTGCAGGCTGCCAGTTTTCCCCGTAGACGTTTGTCTCGTCATTAATATAAACTTTCGGCTATAATAGTACACTATACCGCGCAGAAAAAAAAAAAAAAAAAAAAAAAAAAACAAATAACCTTAACCTTATCCTTAGCAAAAAATAAAAGTAAAATAAATATAATATAACAGCCCATGATAATAACAAAATGACACGACTTGTAAGCTAAAAAATAAAACAAGTAGTTGCGATAATAATATCCAATCTAATATCGTCGCGTCTGGAATTGACATGGGAGAAGAGCAAAAAGCAATTACCTCGAGTATAAAAAATATTAAATTACCCTGAACAAAGGAACAAATAATAATAATAATAATAATTTTAATAATAACGATAACAATAATAATAATATTATTAATAATAATAAAGCAGCGTGGCAGCTGTGTGTCCCTTACAATACCTCCCCCGTAAGAGTACAAATTTTCTAATGCTAATAATTAATAATAATAACAAATAAATAAATTATTATTATTACATTAATACTTATAGTAATGGTAAAATTAATGAAAAGAATATGTAAGGCTAAAATGAAAGATGGAAGTGAGATAAAAAAAAAAAAAAATGAGTTGTGTTGAATTTTAAAATAAAATACTTATTATATTGATTAATTATTGCGATTGATTAAATTTATTATTGAATTATGATTATTAATATTGATAATGATGTTTTAAAAATGTTTTTCTGGTGTAGAAATTATCAGATCAGATATAAATTATTTATATATAGTATCGGACATTTAGAGTAAAAATAATAATTAAAAATTTAATTATTGGGTGGAATTAACTATTGCGGGTTTTGAATGATGAGTAGAAAAAAAAAAAAAAAAAAAAAACAAATACAAAACACATTTTATAGCGTTTTTGGGGCCGTAATCTGATAGACAGGTGTCACCGTACTTTAATATTTTGAGAGCATCTGCTTATTTTGCAGGTGTTGGGTAATAAACAAAAAGTTAAATAATATCCAATTGGGGGGTTACGTTGATGACCATTTTTTTTCTGTTAATATATTTATAAATATATGTGTTTTTAACTGTTGTATTGTACTGTAGTAAATTTCGTTTTTTCTTCATTAGGGAGTAACTTATGTGTCTATTTGTCGTGACGGTCTCACGTTTTTGTGACGTATTGATGTTTAGTGTTAAAACCGCGATAGTATAGTCGGTGATTTTTTTTTTCTGGGTTAAATATGTAAAGTTATCAAAAAATTACAAGAAACTTTTTTTTGAAGAAAATTAAATTTTCTATAAAAAAAATCATCAATCTTTTCTTTATCTCCGATTTTTTCTCCAGAATTTAAATTTAAAGTTCAAAAATTTAAATTTAAAGTTCGTAGAAATTATACATGGTATTTTAAAGTTCAAATTACGAATTTTGGCTGAAATATTTGAGATACAGAAAAATGATAAAACATTTTTTTTTTAGAAAATTTAATTTATTATAAAAAATATCTTCAAAAATTTTATCCTATTTCTTGTTTTTAAGCCAGAATTCGGATATATTGTCGCGGATAAAACACTTTTCTTTGTGCTTCAATAAGATTGAATTTTGGGCCGTTTAATCTGTAAGTCGTGGGTTCGAATCCTGGTCAAGGTAACTTGAATTATTTTTTTTCAAAGTCAATTTTTAATCAGTACTATTCGTACATTTTTCTACAAAGATTAAAAAAAAATGTTTAACGGCTCAAAGTCTTATAATAGACTAAACAAATAGACAAACAGTAAATGACTGGTCAAATACTGCCTGCGTGGTGTTAAACACGCAAATTAAGACTCGAGAAACATAATTTACGCTGTGGCTCTAACGGTCTTCTCAGGAAGAAATTCTTAACAAAAAAAAACGATGAAACATACTATGTGCCAGTAATATAAATAAATAATATAAATGACAACAATTGGAATCAATAAACGCGGTACCTTGGTCACGGTATTTAATTAGTTATTAGTTAATTAATATTTAATATAAATAATCTTAATTATCTAATCTAAATCTAGGTTTATAAGAATTTTGTAATAAAACAATACCGACACGTGGAGTTGGCACATCCGATGCTCCATATTCGAATATTCAAGAGTTGCTTGAACATTCGAGTATTCGTGCTGAGAATCGAGCCTCGGACGAGTTGACTCTCCGTAAAAAAATTAACAAAAAAACACTAATTTTATTGAATTAAAATTAAATTATTAATTATAAATTATTGAGAACAAAAATAAAAATTTAATAAGTAATGAGATTGTTAACAACCGAATGTAATTGGTTAATTAATTAGGCTTTGTATATATTTTTGATAAACGTCTATAGATAAGGTAGAATAGAAATATCAAGGCCAAGGTTTTATAAATTATTTTTCTCAATACGGCGAAGGCTAATTTTTAATAATTAAAAATGATAATTATAATTATAATTAAATAACACCTGTAATTTTTGGAATTACAGGGATTGAAATAATTGATTTTAATGAACTTCGTCCTATTTGAGAAATTTTCAATCTAAGAGTTGTATCAACCATTCTGCGTTAATTGATTTTATACATAGCAATAAGTATCAATTTTTCGAAATATTTACAGTCATTTTTATATAAATATTTACGAATATTAACAGACGGTAGCATTTTTTTTACTCGTATAAAAAAAAATTCGTCTTATGATTAATTTATTAATTCTTAAATTTATATATTGGAATAAATGTGTTGACAGTGAATTTATTATAGAAATATTTCTTCTTACAAAAATATGATGATAATAATGAGAAAAAACGAAGGATATAATCCCAGATCATACTGAGTGAAATAAAATTTCAGATAGTATCTAGTATAATCCAGATTACAATGAGTATAATCCAGATATCACCCAGTATAATCTGGATTATACTAGCTACTATCTGAAATTTTTTTTCACCACAGATATCACTGAGTATAATCTGGGATGATATCCAGTGTCATCTTGTTTTTTCCGTGCAGTGAGAGATTATTACCAAAATTGTGCAAGATTCATATTAATATTAAGAAAAATACAAAAATGAAAATAATGTAGTAGGAAAAATTTTTTTTTATAAAATTCTATAAATTTTTACATAATTTTATTCTTAAATAATCAATTACTTTTAAAAATAATGAAAAATTTCAAGAACCTGTAATCACATGTTATCTCGAGAAGTAATTGTTTCGTTTTCGTCTTTATTGAAATTTTAAAACCTTCCATTAAATTATATAAAATTTTATGTAATTTCAATAATATAATTTTATAGAAAAATTTTATACCGAGGAGCATCAAGTGTCTTTTTTTATAAAAAGATAAACTTGATGATATTATTGCTAAAAAGAAAATTTACTTGCAAAAAAAAATTCATCCATATTATTGTAAGAAATTTAAAATAATTTTTCGATTATCGACTATAAAGCCGTATTTGTTCCAAGATATAGATAGATAAGAGAAATAAATTTAAGTCGAAATTTTTTTTGCACGAAGAATTACATAAAAGTCCAAGCGGCACAAAAAAATTTTTGATAATTTTTTATTCTTCCAAAAATTTAGGATCTTTTTTTATGCTGCTTGAAAGATTATGCATCAATAATGAGTTTTGAAGTTAAATTACTAAAAATGCTGCTGTCTGGAAATATTTGCGCAATTTAATACAAAAAAGAGCCACAGGTAAACATCAAAAACTAAAAATATAAAATAAAAATAAAAATAAAAAAAAAATGAAGCGTAACCCAAACAAAGAAACGAAATTAGATGTACAATGTATGAATGATGAATATTGTAATGAGTAAAAAATGAATTATACTTAATGAATAAAATTATTGTCAATGATTAATTACTAATTATGATTATTAAATTAATTATTAATTATTATTATTATTGAATAAGTTATTATTATTAAATCGTTAGATTATAAAAGTTGATATATTTAATAAATTGGTATTGTAATTGTATGCACTCTATATTTGTTTGGTTGGCTTGTAATGGCGAGAGTTTAATATTTAAAGTAATAATTAATTGATAGAAAACGAGTTTAGATACTACGCTGTACCTTTTGCCAGTAGGGATATTTCCGGAATTATCTATAATTACAATTTGTATACGAAATTTATTTTCAATTAATTTTCTCAAAGAAAGAGAAGAAATGTCTCGTCGTTTTTAATTAAAAAAAAAAAAAAAAATTAAAAATAATTATTATTAATAATTACTTCAATGTTAATTAAGCGATAGGCGTAGTGTCTCTTTCTTAAAAAAAATTTTTTTTTTTTTTATTTTCCATGAAATTTTTTTGGATATTTCTACTGGCTTGTATCTGAGGAAAGGATTTTTAATTGGAAATAAAAATTGTTTTTCGCTTAATAGAAATGAAGAAATATATCAGCTATTATTTTAAGAAAATTAAAATGTTTTTTGCCTAAAAAATCCCACCGACCAACAGACAACGAGAAATAATTAAAAGCTAGCAAAACACTAGTAAAAAAATTAAAATGAAGAAAAAAAAAAACTAATAATAATAATAATAATAATAACTTTTAGTTAGTCACGATGAATCCGCGCCGGATCGCATCACATTCTTTAGTTTAATATTATATTATTATTTGATTATTATTAACAATGATGTAATGATTATTATTATTATTATTTTAATTATTTCATTAAGTATAAATAAATGCATTTATTAACGAGTATAATACTTTGTTTAGGTGTATAGAATAAATTTGACGTAAAAGAAAAAAAAAAATAAAAAATGAATTCAAAAGTACAGTTTAAGTAATAACAGTGTGTGAAGAAGGAGCTTTGTACTGCTTTTATATGTTTAGTGTGGATACCACGTAAATAAATAAATAAATAAATAAATAAATAAATAAATAAATAAATAAATAAATAAATAAATAAATAAATAAATAAATAAATAAATAAATAAATAAATAAATGATTGAATCAACGCAACTTACACTAATGTAATTAATAATTAATAATATAATAATAAATATTATTATTATTAATTATTACTCACTGTATAACAACTCGTGGACATAATATAACATAGTTATAGATATATATTATGGATATTAGTATAATATATATGTATACATGAGTATATTGTGACGGTAATATTATTATTAATTATATTTATTTTATTATCATTTATTATATATATATATTATATATTATTATTACGATTGATTATTAATTATTAATGTAAACGCTATGAGAATACGAGTATGATGATTTTAAGGAAAGTATACATATTAATAATAACACATTTTTAATGCCAATATCCTAAAGATAATGGTTCCAAAATAAAATTTATTAAAATTATTTATCTCTTTTTTTATTCACCCTCTCTATTAATTATAAGCTTGGTAAATAAGTATGTATATTAGATTAATTTTATTCCGATCATTTACATTCATTAAAGGTAAGTATTTAATTTTTAGATTTATTATATTAGAAAAAAATTTTGTATCCAGGATGGTCATATGATAGAATTGATTTTTTTAGTGAAATTTAGAGCCATTGCAAAGGTCTTGATTTGAATTTGTGCCTTTTCAAAGTTTCATATAATTCTTACCGATAGTCAATTTATTATGATAAGTATTTAGGCTGCATTTGAAAATGCTCTATCTCTAGATACATATTTGAGAAATATCCTTTTATCTTGTGAAATATTGACATTTTTAAAAATATAAGCTCACCCCGACATTACACTTATCGAGACCTTTCATTTGAGTACCCACATCAATTTTTCATATATTTATATATATTATATATATGTATATATAAAAAAATATATCGAAGTGCATGTGGGTACTCAAATGAAAGCTTTTGAGGAGTATAACATCGGTATGAGCTTAAATCTTTAAAAACATCAATAGTTAAGAAAATACAGTGCTATTTAACATAATTAAAAAACGACCTTGTAACTTATGATCTATTGACATTTTTAAAAGTATAAGCTCATCCCGACATTTCATTCATCGAGACCTTTCATTTGAGTACCCACATCAATTTTTCATATATTTATAAATATTATATATATGTGCATATGAAAAATATATAAAAATACATGTGGGTACTCGAATGAAAGCTCTTGATGAGTGTAACATCGGGATGAGCTTATATTTTAAAAAACGTCAACAGTTAATAAAGTACAGAGCAATTTAACAAAATTTATTATTTAACAAAATAAAATTTTATTTATTTATAGTTCACAAATTACGGCAGTCACATAGTGACTGCAAGCTTGCTAGTTAAGAATTAAAACAGCAATGAATGTCACATTAATTTAACAGCAGAAACGATTGATAATTTGGATTGTACTGGGCCTATAACTTCATGAATATTAAATTTATTTTTCTTTCAAGGTAATTAAATCAATTAACAATATTTAACTGTTTATATTTCTGTGATAATTCAGTCAAAGGTAAATATTTAATTTGTACCGAAAACAATAACTCTTTTTTATTTAATTTTGTAAGCAAAAAGCAATAAAAACCTCGAATAAATTAAATTGAATTGATATATGCAAATGAAAGAAGCAGATGAGCTAACCCGATGAATAAAAACATCCTTCAATGATAACGGAGAGAAAAATAATGTAATAAAACAATATAATTTATAGGAAGCTGGCTGTTCAATTTGATGGAAGACATCAGCATGGAGTAAAGAGCATAGTTTACCGTAAATCTATATCATTGGAGTAGTAGATCTTGGTGGCTCGAATAGAAAGGCGAATAAAGTTATTCGGAATAAAATGTCAATGTAAAACTAAATGTTTATCTCTTGGAAATATTCATCGAACCGCGCGGTAACCCAAAACTTATCGTTTTGCTATCGATTCAATGCTATATATTTTTGTATATCGACAAACATCCCTTCGAAGTGACACACAGCTTTGAAGTTCACTCAGGTCCGATATCTCTCGCTGTAGGCCTCTACTTTGACTCATCTTTGAGTCCAAAAAAAATATATTCATGTTATATATTATATACAATGGGAGATATAGAAGCGAGGATGAGAAAGAGGAACACTAAGATGTAAAAGACGGTAAATAGAATAAAACAACCCTCTGAATTTAACCCCGAGGCGTTCTTATAACACACACATAAGGGATCACTTTTTTGCGCGCTCTCTACTTATGATCCACGCTATCAAATAACTCCCTTTAGTAGTTCGAATTTCACTACTTTATTGATCTAACAATTCTCTCTTTTCATTATTTGCTTGCTTCATGGTTCGCTAATTATTAATTTTGGCAAATCTTGAGAAGTTTTGGGGTAATCTTTTTACTCTCAAGAAAATTTTTATAAAATTCGGCTAATTTTGAAAAATTTCGGCTGATTTCAACAAATTTTCCCTCAATAAATTGCACAGTAGGTTGTTTTATTTGAGAATTAACTTAGCACATATTTAATTATTTTAAAAATTTTATAACAAATAAACTATGACAAAAAAAAAATAAGAACAAAAAATTGACATCTAGAAAATTAAAAAAGTAAAAAATGGAATTTTTCAGACCAAATTTATTTAATAAAAAAAAATAAAACAATTATAATAGTGACATTAAAGTTAGCAGTCACTTGATTATTATTTAGTTTTTTTTAACATAATTTTAAAAAATTTCTACATCTCAATTTTTATTTGTTAAAAAAATTCTGAAAATTATCAAATATCTGGTGAATTAATTTTCATTAAAAAATTTTAATACCTTTTTATACTGTTTAACATTTTCAAGTCTTATAAGTGAATATTATCGCCATCTGTCGACAAGTCATAATTGAATCTATCTTCCATTTGCTACTTTACCAACCAATAAAAACAAAAGCGCCACCATCTACAAAAAAAAAAAGCTATTAACTCAGTAAATAGTTCAAGTCCGACATGCACTGCGTGAAGAGCTAATGTTTGGTTTTATATTTTTGTTTTAACTTCAAGATTCACGTATTTTCATAATTTATATTAAAATATAAATTCAACTGAAAAAAACAAGGTATTAAAAATAATAATCTATTTATTATTATCAGTGTAACAATGAGTTCAAAAGAAAATATAGTTCCAACCACAAAAAATGTGTCAGTGAATAATACAAAACCGTACGGTAGCATTGTGTTAACCTTACAAAACTGTTTATTGCCAGAAGAAAAATTAATTACCACGCCGTCTCGATTAGATGGACAATTTTCTCGGTTCAAGAAATTTTTTTTTTTTCTGTGCAAAAAAACAATAATTAATCTTGTTCTGCACAGTATCATTCACAATTTTATAAAAAAAAAAGGACTAGTTACTACTTAGAATGATAAATATTAGAATTTTCTTATCTCCATAAAAAAACTTGCTTTACTTTTTACTTTATCTTTATTCAAAGAAACTATTTAGGGAATATATTCTCGATCCGCTTACAGACGACAATATTTATTCAACAAATGAGTCAGTTGAAAGTAAAAACAAAATAAAATAACCATACTAAATTTCGATCCTTTGAAATCCTTTTTGCGACCCTTATTAGTTGTACAGGAGTTCGATTGACTCCCTGATCCTCATCCCCCAAATTCATCCATTTCTTATATAATATCCGTACATCCACCGAATACGAATACGAATACTTAGTTTTGTAGAGCGTTTGTGATGTAGCATTGGAATATCATCGACACGCTCTTCTGGTCTTTTTCATATCAAAGAAAGTGGAAACGGGTATCTCCGGACCCTTTTCTATTCACTGTCCACTATTTGATCTTATACCCTCCCAGTTTTTTTGGTCCTTCATCTTTTAAGCGGGTCCTGACATCCGGGCGATGCCTTTGCGATTCAACAGCACTCACTGATACATGTGAATACAACTTTTCCGTACCTACTACCTACATTATATTATTTATATTTATATTTATTTTTATTTTTTCTTCCTCTGCCTTGCTTCATATTTCGGTGAATTTTTCTAGTTTCTCTGTTATGTACCAGACACACTTTATTTACCGTTCGCTAAGCCTAAAGTGTGATCACTACTTTTTATATTTTTTATCATGCATGCATGATATCAGTGGGGTTCAACCCCATATTGTAAATATAAAGTATATTAAATATAAATATTCTATTTTTGGATAAATTTTTTTTCATATTTATTCTAAAATAACGATAAAGTGAATTTTAAGGTTTGATTTCTTGTTTGCAGTCAGCTTGCTGTAGAAAAAAAAATATTTAAATATCGTAAACAGTTTTATTTATTATAAAAAGTAAAATAAAATTAATTATTATTTCTCTGGGAATAATTACGATCTTAAATTGTAAATATTACTATAATATACAGCTACTATGCAGTCAAAAATAATTTGACTATTTTTTTAAAACGTGCGTAACTTATATTTAAAAAAATTTCATTAAAACATGACAAAGTTTCATGTAACTCTATCCAAAATTGCTAATTTATAAAAAATTTTTGACAAGAAATATAAACAATAAAAGATTAAAAAACGGGATTTTTCGGGAGTCTCAAAATAAGCATCAACTTTGGACTTCTGTAAAATCGTAAATTCAAATTTTAGCTAAGAAAATAATTTTGCAGAGTTTCATTATTTTGAATCAAGACGAAAAATTCTTGAATTAAGCAAAATTTAATTAAACCAAGAAAAATTTCTTAGTTGAAGAATTTTCCTACTCAAATCAACAAGATGAAATTCTTTGAAATTATTTACTTTATTAAAGTAAATTTTTTTTTCAGAGAGATCAAGAATATTTTTCTTAAATCTAATAACTTCTTCTTTTTGTGTAGCATAGCTAAAATCGGTATTTTTAATTAGAGAACTAACTGCATTATACAATAATAGACAATGAAAAGAATAAAATTTTGATAAAAATATAAAATAATTTTTTAAAGTAGAATTATTTCGTTAGCGAATGGAATTCCGGAGATTAAATTGAAGAATTCGACAATTGGTCGTTGGTACTTGAATTCTGTTAGATAAATCGATATATTGAGTTAACTAATTAATTAAATGGTACTTGAGCGAAATACCGTTGTCGAGGATCTGGTCCCAACAAATTACTGTAACACATAATATATCCTTGGAGCAGCGTTAATCAAACAAGGATAGTGGTTGATGGGTTGATGGGTTGCTGGCCCTCGACATATTTGCCGTGCCCGTTAGACCAGTCAATGATTTTATTGGATACCCTGCTACAAATCTAAAGTAGCGGATGTTTGAGGCAGAAGTTACATAGGGCCAGTATCCACCAAATTCTAACCCTTCTTCATCGGACAAAAGTGTGGGATTTAATTTGATCCGTATCTGTACCGGTGTAGAAGACATTACCGAGTGAGTACTTAAACCCGGTAGTCCACTTCATAATGACCCAACTCAGTAGACTTGGTACACTTAGTTATACCCTGGTCAAATAGAAAGGGTCGGCATTCTCCGAAGAATATAGTTGAGAAGCTATCGGGCTGATAGCTACCCGTAGGCATTCCCGAGCTGGACCTTGGCCGTTCTCTACATTTCATCTGAGTCTGCAATTGCGTCTAGAGTCGAGATACATCGGTCGATAGCCCCGGGTGTGTTCAGGACATTACACGATGTACCGAGGATAAGAACCGAAGAATTCATGGCTCGAGATATTGGGATATCTTTGAGTCCAACTGGAAGAGGAAGAGGAAGAGATATGCTACCGAGTCCCTCGTGAAATTTTTAGTCCCGAGAGGCCGGAGTATCGGTTCTTGAAAAGTTTTCCTTGTAAAGATGCTCGAAATTACGATCCGTATATTGGGGCGAACGAGAACAAAGTCAATTGTTTAAGCTTTAAGGGCTTCTTAATTAATTTTTTATGTTTGTTCGCTTCGATCTTTATCAAATCGTTCCTTGTTTTCATAAATTTTCAATTTTAAGTACGGTTTCAATCGAAATCAAGATTCTATTGATCTTGTCGTGACTTCAAAATAATACCATGGATTATGAGAAGGTAGACTAAAGCGAGTAGGTGCTGTTTTATTGTGGCATTATGTGCATCAAATAGAAAGGGTCGGCATTCTCCGAAGAATATAGTTGAGAAGCTATCGGGCTGATAGCTACCCGTAGGCATTCCCGAGCTGGACCTTGGCCGTTCTCTACATTTCATCTGAGTCTGCAATTGCGTCTAGAGTCGAGATACATCGGTCGATAGCCCCGGGTGTGTTCAGGACATTACACGATGTACCGAGGATAAGAACCGAAGAATTCATGGCTCGAGATATTGGGATATCTTTGAGTCCAAATGGAAGAGGAAGAGGAAGAGATATGCTACCGAGTCCCTCGTGAAATTTTTAGTCCCGAGAGGCCGGAGTATCGGTTCTTGAAAAGTTTTCCTTGTAAAGATGCTCGAAATTACGATCCGTATATTGGGGCGAACGAGAACAAAGTCAATTGTTTAAGCTTTAAGGGCTTCTTAATTAATTTTTTATGTTTGTTCGCTTCGATCTTTATCAAATCGTTCCTTGTTTTCATAAATTTTCAATTTTAAGTACGGTTTCAATCGAAATCAAGATTCTATTGATCTTGTCGTGACTTCAAAATAATACCATGGATTATGAGAAGGTAGACTAAAGCGAGTAGGTGCTGTTTTATTGTGGCATTATGTGCAAATGTCAAAGTATGCATTTGCAGTCATCATGGGAACACTCCTGAGTATTTGAAAGTTCTGATTGGGTGTTCGAATTTTGACAGAAAGTAACAAAATACAAAATAAAGAAATTGCTAAATTTGTTAAAAATTCGAATGGAATTTGTCATCAGATGATTCGAACACTATTACACTTATGATAATATTGATGAAACCATATTATTTTGGTACCATTTAACTCTAAAGGTCGATACAAGTTCGGACAGTTCTCTTTGTATTTTTGATTTTACAATTGTTTAGCAAAAAAACGTGTACTGGGGCAAAGTGGGTACCTACTTACGCTGCTCTAATCCAATTCTATATTTATTTTGTCAAACAATATTATCAAGTAATACGTAAATATAAGAAAAAAGCGGAAATACATTCTTGATTGAAAACTTATTATCAATTTCAATAGAAAAATGCTTATTTTGCTTAAAATTAATTGAATAAAAATAAAATCATTATTTGAATGATTGCAATGCCTAAAAATCTTTTTTTTATGTTAGCTAAATACACAATTTTATTATCAAAATTAATTTTATCATTAGATTCATCTATTTGTAGTGCTTATTCGCTTTGGGCTAAGGTGTAGGGCAAAGCGAGTTTTTAAACAGTTTTTATTTTTTATTAATAAAAAATTCTTAGGCCCAAATTAAGACAATATTCCTATCTAATATTGAAGTTCGATCACTACTATATCGGATAGAATAATATTCGTTAGTAAGTCGAAGAAAAACTAAAATTTATAGGCCTTCTTTGTTAGCTTACCCACTTTAGGCCACCCTCCTCTTCATTTCAAGACCAAAAACAAATAATACAATAAATAATTTAATCAAGATTTTTTGTAGTATTGAATTATGAATAAAAATTATCATAAAAACAATTAATTGATAAAAAAATTAAAGTCATTTTAAAAATTACTTTGCTTTAATTCTAAAAAAATTCAATTTAATTTAAAACCAAGACAAGACTTTAAAGAATTGATTGATTCTTGAGATCAATACGAGACTTGAATTTTGAGATTGAAATTTAAACAAGATAAATTTCAAGACCGGGATAAATATATTCTAATCTTGTACACTCAAAAAAAATTAGCTTGATTCAATAGAATGTTTATGAAATAAACGCGATTCAGTTTGGTTATTTGAACTATTTATTAATCAAACATTTTTTAAATTCGTACGAACATATGTTAGTAAATAAAATTTTTTTTGAACAACTATAAAAATTAATTCAGAAACATGAAACAAATTTAATAAAAATTTTTGATAACTTCAATTTTACACTGAGAAAAATAAAAATTATGTTAACAAATTTTTCTGACAAAAAAATACTGTCTCGGAATTTTTCATGAAAATACATTCTTGTGTCAACATAAGAACATAAATTCTTAATAGAAGTATTTTTTCTCAGTGTACTTTTAATTACTCAGAAGAATCAATGTTTTCTGCGTGATCCACCCCAACCTCCGTAATTATGGTATTTATTCCAGGACGGATAGTGCGGTTGGTAGTGATATTGGTATCCTCCATGACCGCGATTATGGTATCTACCAGGATCTGGTAGAGCTGATGCCTCTCTTGCGACTCTGACAGTTTCGTCAGCTTAAAAAAATAAAAATTAATTCAAAGTATTAATTTATACGATAACATTTTAATAATAAAAGTAAATTAATTAATTAATAATTTACCCTGTAATTTAACTCCAGGATCAGCAGCGTAAGCAGAAACGTAGCAAACAAACAGCGCAAAGACAAACAGGAATAATACCAACTTACTCATTGCAGCTAAATTATAATATGACTTTTTTTTTTTTAACACAAAATAGATGATTCGACACTGTCGACTTAACAACTAAAGAATTTCCGAAGCTTATATACTGAAGGTTCTCCATCTCCACCGATCCAGGTCCAGAAAAACACTGATGACCTTCTCACGGACAAACATTGAAAGTCATTTGATTCCTTTCGACCGGTTGTGAATAAACAAACCATAATTAATAATCCTCAATTAATAGTTGTGTCTTCGCGTGAAACGATTCTAGATTTTATAAATTATATGCATAAAAAAGACTAATATTGTCTTGATATTTGAAATGAATTTCCGCGTGTGTGTTTAGCATTCAACTTCATGACGCGAGTTTGTAATTAATGTGTCAATAAATTTTTCCTCCTTTCATTTTTTTATTAATGACTTTTTTAAGGGGAACTCCGCCTTAGCGTTTGCGATTCTCGAAAAAAACATTTTATTTTTATTCAACCGGTTTTTAGCACTGAATTTTGTTTCTTATTATTAAAAATTAATGCAAATTCTTTAAATAAAAATCTTATGTAGACGAACTATTTTTCTGATACGCAGTGTTGAATAAAAAAAAAATTCTATATTAAATTATTTTAATTTGTTAAAAATTTTTAAATGATAAAAAATCGTTTTCATTTTTTCGAAAAAATTAATTATTAGTAAAAATGTATAATTTTTTAGCGAGTGGCTAAATAGGAACGAACCATGGTGGATTTTATTCTCAAACACTTCGAATATTCAGAACTTACATTTAAAAAAAATTTTTTTTTATTCTTTATAAATTTTTTATCAAAATTCTTTTTTTATCTTTTTATAATTTTTTTTTTATTTATTTAAAGTCGCATAATAATGCAAGCAGAGTAATACACTTAACTATTGGAAATATTTGTTGGTGTACGCCGGACTCGAACCCGGTCCAATGCTTTGTTGTGCAAGGATCGGATCCGATAGTCTACTGCGCGCCTCTTTATAAATTTAAATTATCAATTTTGTAAAAAAAAAAAAAAAAAAAAAATTGCATTTTTAATTTATTAAAATTTCTACAAGACCATTTTTTTAATAACTTTTTTTTGCTATAATTTATTTGTTAAAAAAAATTAAAACATTTGTGAAGTGACAACTAAATTTAATGTCATTTAAGGAATGAAATATCTATAATTTTATTTTTCTAAAATGCATAATTAGAAGAAAATATTTTATTAATTTTTGTGAAATTTTTATGATTAAATAAAAATTATTACTTAATTAATATTAGTGTAATTTATTTTAATGTAACGAATATAAATAAAATAGATAATTTTGTTTAAATTGAAACCGATCCCCTTCCTCGACTGTCGCAAAAATTAATCCTCATAGTTCTCGAGCATTTGGCCGGTTTCCAGGGCTGCGGGACGTGTCAAGGGCGCAATAAAAGGACGCAAACCCAACACAAGGGTAGTCGACAGAGTAGAATTCAGAACCGGGGACATTTTGTCTCGAATTTTCGATACACTTACGGCGGTCAAAAAGTGTCTTTTTTATTATTAACAAACGCTGAGAAAAACTATTCCACGTCTCATCTTATCTCCGGTACCTTTTTATTTCTCTTTACTTTTTTTTTTATTAGTTTTCCGACTCCTTTTAGCAGTCTGATGCGTGTAGAATACGCAGGTTGCGATCGTCTGAATCATTTAAGATCCTTAAGGATAAATTTAGTGAGACATGTGACATCCAATGCCGAAAATAAAATTTACTTTCAACCCTCATATCAATAAACCCATCTATACTTACGCTTATACTTTTTCTCCTATATATCGATACATATGAATATGAATAATAATAATAATAATAACCATAAAAAACAGCATTCGTAGGAAATGTGTATTGATTTACTTTTTTACCACTCGGTCCTTATTTTTTTTATTTTTTTATTCTAAATATAAAATACACTACTGATTTATTTCTATTGAGATATTGAAAATTTCAATTTATATATATATATATTTTTTTTTATAATAAAGACTTGTGAGCTCCTTAGAGTCATAACTTTTCTTATTTTCCATTTTTACGCGTACAAAAAAAATATTTCTATCAGGACTGTAAAATTTTCCATAGAAAAATAATGTATTAACTAGCAGCCTTGCAGTCACTATGTGACTGCCGTGACTTGTGAAATATAAATAAATAAAATTTTGCTTTATTAAATAATGATTTTTGTTAAATTCCACTCTACTTTTTTAAAGATATAAGCTCATCCTGATGTCATACTCGTCAAGAGCTTTCATTTGAGTTCCCACATGCATTTTTATATATTTTTCATAAATACATATATATAATATATATAAATATATGAAAAATTGATGTGAATGTAATGAACAAAATTATTAAATCAATAAACTATTCAAAATTCTTCCAAAGCATGACATAAAAAATTTACTATCACCAAAAAATATATAAAATCGTGAAAATGCACAATTTCACGTCAAGATTATTTAATATTTAATATTCACGTCAAGAATTATTTAATACTTGCTAATGAATAAAATTATCTTTATATTTTATATTTACATATTAAGAGACAAACTTTTTCAGTATTATAGATATATATTTATTGATATTTTGCACGCCTTATAACACCCAGCTAAAGTCACTTAAATTTTTTTGGAATTTACATCGCGTTTTAATTAAGCCAAACTGTAGCTTGCAATCACTATGCGACTACTAAAAATTACGAATTATGGATAAAAATTTTGGTTTAGTAATTTTTCGATATTTTTAATCACAAAATATGTCGTTTGGGTTTTTTTGAAATAATTGAAAAAAATAATAGTGCTATAACAGGATCGATTATCAATAATTTATAGTGGAAAATGTAATGAACAAAATTATTAAATCAATAAACTATTCAAAATTCTTCCAAAGCATGACATAAAAAATTTACTATCACCAAAAAATATATAAAATCGTGAAAATGCACAATTTCACGTCAAGATTATTTAATATTTAATATTCACGTCAAGAATTATTTAATACTTGCTAATGAATAAAATTATCTTTATATTTTATATTTACATATTAAGAGACAAACTTTTTCAGTATTATAGATATATATTTATTGATATTTTGCACGCCTTATAACACCCAGCTAAAGTCACTTAAATTTTTTTGGAATTTACATCGCGTTTTAATTAAGCCAAACTGTAGCTTGCAATCACTATGCGACTACTAAAAATTACGAATTATGGATAAAAATTTTGGTTTAGTAATTTTTCGATATTTTTAATCACAAAATATGTCGTTTGGGTTTTTTTGAAATAATTGAAAAAAATAATAGTGCTATAACAGGATCGATTATCAATAATTTATAGTGGAAAATGTAATGAGCAAAATTATTAAATCAATAAACTATTCAAAATTCTTCCAAAACATGACATAAAAAATTGACTATCACCAAAAAATAAATAACGTCGTGAAAATGCACAAATTCACGTCAAAACCTTTCTGTTAATACCAAATTTAACTATAAAATTCCGTTTAAAATAAAAATATGCCTTTCAAAAATTTTTCTTTACTCTCTTACTTATTTAAAAAATAAATTGACTATCACTAAAAAAAAATATCAAACCGTGAAAAGAAATTAATTCAGGTAACAACCTTTCTGACGGTACCAAATTTAACTATAGAAACCCACTTTATGATAAAAATTTTTTGTTCTTAATTACCTGGATTAATATTTGACGTACATCCAAATTTGCGTGCTTGTCAAAAATTAATTTATGTAATTAAGAGACTAAGAACAATTCGGTAATGGGTATATCTTTATTGTAAATTCAGTTTGATATTTTTTAGTGATAGTTATTTATGATTTAAATAATTGAGAGAGAAAGGAAAATTTTGTTATGAGCATATTATTATTTTTAAAAAAATTTTTATAATTTAATTTGGTATCATAAATTAAAATGCACCTTTTTGGCATTTGGGTCGCGATATATTTAAAGAGTAGAATTTTTACTGTTTAAAATGTTAAATTCTCCCAGAGTGAGACCCCCTTCTCTTCATAGAATGGACTATAAATTGAAAAAGCAATTTTTACTGTTTGAAACTGTAATTTTTTAAGATGAGAGAGTCGTTATTTACTATAGTGACAGCTACTAATCACTTATTTTCAATAATAAATTATAAATTGTTGCTTTTACACTTTCTGCATTAAGTTCTGTAATTTTTATATTTTTGCCACCCCGATGTCCGCTTTAGTGTTTGAAACTATAAAAATTAACCGGAATCCGAGTGAATTTTACAGTTTACTTTTTACCGTGTAGGTTTATTTGGTTATTTAAATGAATAAATTTAATTATAAAACCCAATTTTATCATATAAATACCCTGGAAATGAAATTTTTATTTATTCTCTCAATTATATAGATAATAATTAATTTTTAATAAAAAATTTGGAAAGCTTTTTATAAATTTTCTCGCTTACATCACGTTAAAATTGAGTGGTGTTGTCTGGAATATTTGACAGTCGATACTACGAATGCATTCGTCTCTATGAATATTAAGCAGAACGAAATTGCGAGTAGTTGAAATGCAATGTGATGGTCGTAGACGGGGATGTCATTGACATTGTGCAGACGTAGACATACTTGGATGTAGATGAAGAAATAAACATCAGCATAACTATTGCTATTGGAATTGGAATTTGTATTGGTGTATCGCCCAGACTACACCTCCTAAAGTGGGTTCCGATTCCAATTTCGGAATCGACTGTTACCATCAGACTGTCATATCTTATAACCCAGAACCGTGCAGATAAGAGTTTTGGTAATTGCAATCTCACAATAGATGTTGCACAATTTATATGAAAAATTCTGATGATATCTATAAAGTGTGTAACTTGGGAGATAGAGGAAATAGTTATAGAGTACATTCAACGAAGATAATAAGT
Source organism: Cotesia vestalis (assembly GCA_000956155.1). Lineage (NCBI taxonomy): Eukaryota > Metazoa > Arthropoda > Insecta > Hymenoptera > Braconidae > Cotesia > Cotesia vestalis. The sequence goes on along the minus strand of JZSA01006774.1, from coordinate 840 downwards.
GACAATATCTGTGAGGCTAATGGAGTTTCGGATGTCAGATATTCCAGTGATGCTTTTGTTGTCGGCGCCAGATGTTCAAAAAGCAACAAGCTTATTCTCGTAAAAACCTTTCGTTGCATTATAATACCTATAGTGTTATTATATATTGAGAAATGACAAATACAAAGCGGTTTTTTCTGCGATTCAAGGTTTTTTTGTTGGTTCATTTTAGGAAATTGATGGGGTGTTGAAGTCCCAAATTTTTTTGTGATTTATTAAATTATTTTCTAACTATTTTGACTGCCCCATTTTTTAACACTATGATAGAAAGACTTTACGCAGTTGTAGTTTGCTGAAAAATAATTGAAGAATCTTTAATTCAGGATTAAATGTACACAAAAATAATGATTATTCTAAACGAGATTCATGGAAAAAAAAAAATCTCGCATTGATCTCAAAAATCAATCAATTCTTTGAAGTCTTGTCTTGGTTTTGAATTAAATTGAATTTTTTTAGAATTAAAGCAAAGTAATTTTTAAAATGACTTTAATTTTTTTATCAATTAATTGTTTTTATGATAATTTTTATTCATAATTCAATACTACAAAAAATCTTGATTAAATTATTTATTGTATTATTTGTTTTTGGTCTTGAAATGAAGAGGAGGGTGGCCTAAAGTGGGTAAGCTAACAAAGAAGGCCTATAAATTTTAGTTTTTCTTCGACTTACTAACGAATATTATTCTATCCGATATAGTAGTGATCGAACTTCAATATTAGATAGGAATATTGTCTCAATTTGGGCCTAAGAATTTTTTATCAATAAAAAATAAAAACTGTTTAAAAACTCGCTTTGCCCTAC
>JZSA01006773.1:0-10692 GCA_000956155.1 Cotesia vestalis | reverse complement strand
AATTAATTTTAAGCAAAATAAGCATTTTTCTATTGAAATTGATAATAAGTTTTCAATCAAGAATGTATTTCCGCTTTTTTCTTATATTTACGTATTACTTGATAATATTGTATGACAAAATAAATATAGAATTGGATTAGAGCAGTGTAAATAGGTACCTACTTTGCCCCAGTACACGTTTTTTTGCTAAACAATTGTAAAATCAAAAATACAAAGAGAACTGTCTGAACTTGTATCGTCCTTTAGAGTTAAATGGTACCAAAATAATATGGTTTCATCAATATTATCATGTGTAATAGTGTTCAAATCATCTGATGACACATTCCATTCGAATTTTCAACAAATTTAGCAATTTCTTTATTTTATATTTTGTTACTTCCTGTCAAAACTCGAACACCCAATCCGAACTTTCAAATACTCAGGAGTGTTCCCATGATCATTACAAATGTATACTTCGACATTCGCACTCAATGTCACAATAAAACAGCACCTACCCATCTTAGGCTACCTTCCCCTACAGGCTAATTCGATGGAATTTGGAAATTGTGCAAGTCAAAACAATTTTCCAATTAAATTTCAAGTTTAGATCTAAAAATACAATTCTATAAAATTTCCAGCGAAGCGGACGAGTAATAGCTAGTAATGGATAAAGTAATAAATTTATTTATTATTTGCACTATTTACTCAGGCAACTGAACGATGTACCTGGTGTACGTAAACGTATTTCGTTTTTGTATACGATCCTAGTAATTTTTTTATCATTCATTATGAAATTTACTTTCATTTCGGCTCACGAATGGCCTTTTAATTATTACATTGTAATTATTTTTAATATTTTAGTAAACCAAAAAAAATGTTTAATGTTTAATCATTCAATTGTCACAATTGTTATATATTGTATTATATTATATTATATTATATATACCCCCCCTTTTAATTTAAAATTTAATGATTAGGCATATATTTTCTATAATTCTTTTTACTGTTATCTGAAAATGGAGACCCGGTAGTAGTTTTGTCAAAGTTTGACGGGACTGTTTTTTTATCAAAAGCAAAAGACTCTGATTTTTCATCACTGCTTCTATCATTATGACCGCTACTTACGACGCTTTCATTATCATCAAGATTGACGTTATAGAAGGAGGAAGGTGCAGAAGAAAGAGCATCGGCTTCGGAAGATTTGAAATTAGTGTTACTTGTCGCTACTGACTGTAAATCATTAAAAGCCATCAACGATGGACCTTTCTGAACTTCGTCTACTTCCATGGATCTGTTGGATGATTGAAGTGTACTCAATGAGATACTGTCATCCGAATCTACTACCGATGATGACCGATCATTGAAGGAGCTCAATTGATCTCCTACTCGTCTCACTGCTTCTCCAACTTCACGTTCAAGATTTGAAGGCATTTGACCTGACGGAGAATGAGAGCCTGCGGCGCTCACAAATTCAAATGCTTCTGAACCAATCTTAGAAACTTTTATCAATCTACCGGGAAGCTGTACGTAGTCACGTTGCTTAAAACTTTCATATGAGTTTGCGAAATCATCTTTAAGATTTACATAGTCACGAATTATTTTGGTTGGTTGACCCGGACTTGTTTCGGCTACAACTAGCCCTTGGAAAGGATTTGTAAAGCATTCCATGTCTAATATAAGCTCAAATTTAATTAATAATTTTATTAAAGTTTAATCGTTTAATATTTTTTATTGCTGCATAAATTTTAATCAATATTATGATAAATTTCTCTCATCTAATAAATAGTATAAATTTATGAAAAAATTTTTTTTAACTATTTTAAATACTTACACATTTTTATTATTATTGCTCAATCATGCGGTACGTGTGATCATCTTTGATTTATTCTATTCATTGATGTTTCATTAATCCAAGTGTCATAATCAAGAGTATAAAGTAAATTTTGTGACAAATATATTTATAATATATATATATATATATATATATCAATAATGTGATCATAACTATAACATAGATGATTATCAAGATTACTTATATCATCATATATGATCATATGTCGTCATGATTACACATATAGTCATAAATAGCCATTTACAATAACAGGAATTACATGTATGATTATTATAACCATAAATATTACCATACATGGTAATCACTAATCCGACATAGTAGTGATCGAACTTCAATATTAGATAGGAATATTATCTTAATTTGGGCTTAAGAATTTTTTATTAATAAGAAATAAAAACTGTTTAAAAACTCACTTTGCCCTACCCCTTAGCCCAAAGCGGATAAGCACTACAAATAGATGAATCTAATGATAAAACTAATTTTGATAATAAAATTATGTATTTAGCTAACATAAAAAAAAGATTTTTAGGCATTGTAATCATTCAAATAATAATCTTATTTTTATTTGATTAATTTGAAGCAAAATAAACATTATTTTATTGAAATTGATTATAAGTTTTCAATCAAGAATGTATTTCCGTTTTTTTCTTATATTACTTGATAATATTGTATGACAAAATAAATTGATATATAGAATTGAATCAGAGCAGCGCAAGTAGGTACCCACTTTGCCCCAGTACATGTTTTTTTGCTAAGCAATTGTAAAATCAAAAATACAAAGAGAACCGTCCGAACTTGTATCGTCTTCTAGAATTAAATGGTACCAAAATAATATGGTTTCATCAATATTATCATAAGTGTAATAGTGTTCGAATTATCTTATGACACATTTCATTCGTAATTTTAACAAATTTAGCAATTTCTTTATTTTGTATTTTGTTACTTTCTGTCAAAATTCGAACACCCAATCAAAACTTTCAAATACTCAGGAGTGTTCCCATGATTACTACAAATACATACTTTGACATTCGCACTCAATGTCACAACAAAACAGCACCTACCCGCTTTAGGCTACCTTTCCCTATAACCTATAATTAATTGACGAGCGCGGTATTTTATAGAAAATTGAACGCTTTACGAAAAATGTTTCTTATGATGTTTCGATAAATTTTCTCTTCAAAAAGATCTTTCGGATTAAAGTTGAAGATACCCTAAATCGCTAGATTTCTTTTCATCTCCGTATCTGAACAATTACAGTAAAGCTATATTTCGTAAAATCTGATAGAGATTTTATCAATTTATAAATTATCATAATAATTTATTCCTTCAACAATGAAATAACAGCATGACTGAAAAATTAAATTGAGTAAAAATATTTAACTTTTGTAATTAATTACTTATCAACGTTTCAAAGTTTATTTATTCATTGTGTCATAATTTTTTATATCGCTTCGTAAAATTTTTCGTCAACGCTCGGTAACTTTTCAATCGCTACCGAGTTCGATTAACATTTGAATAATTTTAATTTCGTAATACAATATAATGGTTATTATCCCTTTTTTTCACGGAAAAAAAATTCTATAACTGTACTGAATATATTTAATGAATTTCTTAATTAAAATTCACTCTTGACACAGATTATGTGAACCTTATTCATCTCCACAAGAATTTCCATTTAAAAATTTTCAACAACGAATGAATAATCCACCAAACTTTTTCTCTTTTCTTTCATTAAATCATTAGTTTCTCTTGTACATGTAAATGTGACGAAAGGTTTTAAATTCAAAATGTCTTAATTGGATTATTGTTTTTTTTTTTCTTTTTCAATTTATAAAATTAAAATATATACTCCTTTTTTTTAAGTACTATATAGCCTAGAATAATTTATTACTTTACTCTACTTTCACCTTCTTGGGATTCTTAAAAGAAAAAAATTTAATTAGTGATAATTCGTTGAAAAATTTTCCCTGTAAGAAATTTTTTTTTTGAAGGTTGTTTAGTCTTAAAAATTTTCTTTAATTGATTCATAACAGTTTTTCACTATGACAAATCTGTTTCAAAGAAATAAAAATAAGAAACTCAACAAATAACAAATATTATTATACATAAAACAAATAATAAATATTTGTTATTTTATAATAAAAAAAAAACAATAACAAGCTTGTATTTTTGTCCGTGCAATCAGAACACAAACTATTTAACAAATAAAAAACTAAAATAAAAATAAAATCTCAACAGAAAAACATAAAAAATTTAGAAAAGTATGGAATTAATCTTCATTAAATTATTTTGACAATAAAATGCGAAATATCTTATTTTAGTGAACTATATGATATGGTATTGAAAATAGTTGCGAAAATGAGGCGAAAAAATTTTTCTATCGTAAATTACTCTCTGATGATTTGCAAAATTGAAAAAAAAAAAAAATTTTTCTTAAGAAACTTTTGTTATAAGTTTTCATTCATTTTTGAGTTCTCTGAATTTTCTCATGCTTTCTGTAAATCTCATGACGTGTTGACACAATATAAAAATTAAAAATATCAAGTTCATAGTCTTAATACTCGAGTTACATAGCCGTGAATGTAATAGAATAGTTAAATGTCATATATTTATATGCATTACATAACTAAAAAATAATGGAGGTAATTGTACTGGAAAGCCGGTGAGCCCTTGCGCTTGTTAGGTAGTTTCCAATTCATATCAATCTCTATTAAGGAAACTGTTACGTCAAGCGTCTTAGAGCTTCTTTCCAACAAGGAAACGATGCACCAGCACCTGGAGTCCTTAACCATTTTCTCCTCCCTCTTTTACAGGCTTTATTTATCTTACATACTTATACATATTATCTGAACTATTTATCTCTCTCAGACTCTGTCTATATGCTTATATATTCCAAGGATAGAAGTAGGAACTGTGTATAAATATACATAGATAAATATTCCGCTCCGCAAGAAACTTTACGATACATAGTGGGTATATTTTGAAGATAAAGTGCACCCTCTTCTATCTTCCACATTCATTTCATTTACCTCGATGATAAGTTCTTGCGTTGTCGCTAGTTTTATTGTACCTTGACAGATGATGATAATAATAACAATAATGATGATGATCCAATTATTATTACCTGCCATTCTTTTTCGTTGTCTTATTTTCCTACTTTTTCTTCTTCGTTTTATATTCTTTAACCTGATACATTTATCTTACGTTCACTTTGACCTTAACCATTATCAATTTTCTTTCAATATTGAAAAAGTGAATGGCAATAAATCCAATGAAAGTATTTATTCCTAAGGTTAAAGGTTGAAAATATAAACCTTTGAAATGAGATTTTTTTTTTAATAATACTTTTTGTCAATAAATAAATTTTTTATTTAATTTACGGTAAAAGAATTTTTTTCGTTTTTTTTTTTTTGCACTTTCAAAAAAAATGTTCTGATCGAATTAAATTTTGAATGAAAATTGTTGGCTTTAAAAATTGTAAAATGAATATAAATTAAAATTAATAATTTTTTAAATATTCTAAGGTAAACTAATTATTATACGTCAAAAAATTTGAAGTCTTAAATTTTTCTATTTTCACCACAAAATTTCCTTCGAAATCAATAAAATTTAACATATAGAAAAATTTTACCGTAAAAAAAATTTTGATATAATAATATGTAAGGTACCCTCGGGTAATAAGGCCTAAGTGATAGAAATGCTATTCAAATAACCGCTTCCGCTAAAGACTTTTCTAATAGAAGCGTCTAGCATAAAAATGTCGCTACAAGTTTATAGAGTTCCGATACAGCGTTTCTTGTCTTCTATATTTCATCATCCGTCATATAGCTAAAGTAGCGCAGAAGAATTCCTAAAAAACGATTTGAGTAAATGGTAACTGTTTTTTATATTTAATAATTTAAAATCATTGTTCTAATTTTTATCAACATCTTAAAAAGTATTGTTGCTCAATTTAAGTGATGATTGATCTCTAATACCAATTTTATCAAGTATAGTATAACTATTTCCAGTATGTATAACCCGCAGGCCTTATTACCCTACCGTAGTAAAATAAGGTCTATTCGCAAGGTTTTTGAAAAAATTTAATTTTGTGTTTGTTGATGGTGAAAATTTCCATTACTCCATTATATTTTATGGCTAATGTATTAATTTAAAAATTAATAATACATTGCAATAATTAAATGCAATATTTTCGATTTTTTCCAAAATCTCCCTTAACTAGGCCTTATTACCCGCCGGTACCTTAATTTTTTGGCAAAAAGTATTTCTAAAAATTTTCGGTAGATGGTGTTTGTTTGCTAAATCGTCTAACAAGAAAGAGTTGGATTTTACAATATTAATCGTATGACTCTTCAAAGCAACTTATTTCACATTAAATTTGAATTTAATTAACTTACATGCAAATTATTTTTCAATACAGCAAGTTAACTGTCGTACACATTTTTAGATCACAAAAAAATAGCAGTAATTTTTTTTTATAGTAGATGACGATAACAACGATTTTAGTTAAATGTGTTGTCTATCTGGAGTAATCACTAGAAATCATTAAAAACTAACAAGCGTGATAATGCGAATAAAATCTTATCTGTTTGATCTTCCACACGCGATCGCCGCTTAGTTATAAAAAGGTTGCTTAAAACGTGGGAATTGTGAAAAATTACATCAAGAACTATTTTTCGTTAGGTCAGTTTTTATTCTATTTTTTTTTTTTTTTCGTTAACTTATTTTCTACAATCACATTATATTTCATGTCAAAAGATTCACCTTCTTATTCTTATTATCAATAAAACAGAATCTAGTATTAGTAGTAATAATGATAATAGCAATAATAATTGTGCAGAACACTTAATTTGAAGTATATAATGCTCGAACATAATGGTGAAATTCCGGCTAAAATTACAATTACACTCTCAATAGATCGGAATGTTAAAGGTTATAGTTTATAGATAAAAGCAATTTAAGTTACAAGTTCCATCTATTTTCCGTATTTTCAATTACTGATATTTCGACGAGCTAATGTAACAGAAAATGATGTAGTTCTTTATTGAATACAGATTGAACCTTATGTACATAACATAAGAATGCATATGTTGTCAAACTCTCTTGCAAATAAGTTCACTCTTCTGTTAATAATATATTTAAGTTCAAAAGTATACTAGAATTATCGATTTGTTGTTTTGAACTTTCAATGAGTTTGCTGAGTTGCTTTTTATCCTAATTTGGTTCTTAAAGGAGACAATTTTTATCAGAAATCAGAACATAATAATGAAGAAAAATTAGGAAAACAGTTGACCCTAAAGGCCATACTCGCAACTTCCCTCTAATTTTATACCTAAGAGCTTAAAATTGCCCTAATGATGTTTTCGAAGAGCTCAAAAATATAATTTAAGTGTTATTTTGAGCTTTCCGAGCTCCAAAAGTGAGTTGTTCTAAGCTTTCGAGTTTAAAAGTCTGATAGGAGTTTAATAAAACACTACTCTTTAAATTTAAATCGCGGTTGGTAGCATTCGACGCAATTTTTCGAATTCTATGATTTACTTTCAAACACGAATTGATCAGACCAAAAATTTCGAAGTCATTTGAAAAAATCACTTTTTTTCGATTTTTTTCGTCAATAATAACTCACGAACGAAATAATCCATTTTGGCCAGGACGGCAGTGATCGACGTGGTTTTTTAATTTTGAGAGCTGATTTGTTTTTTGCATCGATCTGTAAAGCCATTCAGAAGTTATGAGAGGTTTACATCCACACACAAACACACGCCATCGTAAAAGTCGTCAGAAAAGCGTTCTAGAACTTTAAAACGTCGAGATCTACTGAAAACTCGATTTTAGAAAAACCGGGTTAATTAAAACAACAACTCCCCGATTTTCGAAAACTTTCAATTTCCATTGTGGGAATTTAAAAATTACACATAACTTTTGCATTAATATTTAATGCAATTTAAAACAAGAAATTTGCAAACTTTATTATATAAAAATAAACTAATATGACGAATGTTATCAATCGTATAATGGAAAGTAACAAATAAATTTAATAAAAATAATAAAGTTTAACAAGTTTTTTTCAATATACTTAAAAAGAATCTGGAAAAAAGTTATACTCAGACGCGTTGATGAAAATAGTACACAGAAAGGAAAATTTCTTGACTGGAGAATAAAATTCTTGGCTCAAGAAATTTTCGGGTGCCTGAAGGAAGACCGAAGTTGTGTTGGCCGAAGTAAAAATTTTTTTTGAAATTCTATTCTTGGTGGAAGTCATTTTTTCTTAATTCAAATTATCATAAATACTTGATACAATGAATTTTTATATTTGATCAAGATTTTTAGATTCTTTAGGGAAGCAGCGCCACCTACTTTAGCTAAGAAAAAAATTTTCTCACCTTAAGAAAATTTTTCTCTTGAATATTTGATACCTATTTTATATTATTTTAGCGTGCAATTATACATATTGAATGAAAAAAATGATTCAATATTATTTGATCTTCCCATTTGACATGTTAGTCAATAAAAATATTAATGAAAATTTACTTTCAAGAACTAAATTTTTTGGAGCAAGAGGCTAAATTTTCTCAAAACAAGAAGATCTTTTGACTTAAATAAATTTTCTTAGATCAAAACACGTATTTCTTAAAGCAAGAAGATTAATTTTGTTGGAATAAGTGAAATTTCTTGTATCAAAAAAAAAAATTTTTTTTCGCTGAAGAAAATAATTGGGAAGAAAAATATTTTCTTGGCTCAAGTGAACTTTTTTTTCTGTGTAGACGCGTTGCTGAAAATAGTGAGTATGACTTTCTCAAAAAAGTGATGGGATCCATTGGTGATATTTATTATATTTTGTTTTTTAATTTTCTCAGAAGATCAACATGACTTTCATGATATTGTCATGATTCTATTTTTCAAAAAAAGTAAATTTGTTCAATTTTGTGAGATATGACGTTTTAGAATAGCAGTATCGATTTAATAAATTTATAGATGTAATTAACGATTGGAAATTTAGTCACAAAAAAAAATAGCAATTAACAATTGAACATTTCCACAAATAATGAATCGCATGCATAAATTACATTGCAGTAATTAGTCCTGATGGAATTGGTAATAATAATATTACCATAATGATTAATATTATACACAAATAAATGGGTATAATATTTAACTAGATAATAAATATGATTGTCATTATAACAATCAGAATAACAATTGTTATAAATTATGTGCGATGTTCATTAATATATATAACCTTACGCATACGTAAAAAAATCAATGGACATCAATATCATGATGGTGTATATACGTATATACATATACAATACAGGTAATTAATATTTGCATTAAACATGCAGTTGAAAGACAAACACATTTATTCGATAACATGAGGTAATGCATTAATATTTGCTTTCATTTCCGATTAATTGTTGGCACACAAAAGCTGTGACGAAGAGACCAATTCGAGCGGTATGGGATAGATGGAAAATATAAATTATGATGATTTTTAAATCAATTCAATTAATCATAAAGAGATAATATGCAGGTTTTTTTCATAAGGATTTCAATTATTCTGTGTAAAAAATATTACAGAGAATTACTTAGTGCTAAATTATTAAATTTAATTTCATTATTCATTGTTCAGTTTTTTTTTTACTATGGAAAAAAAATAATTTATTCTTGTTTTATTTTTGTTCAGGCAAATTGCTTCCGCGAGTCGCCAGCAATTATATAATTGTTTGGAAAAGTTTATTTGCTCATGTCCGATTGATAATTAAAGACTAGTCATTTTGTTTAATTATTCTAATTCGCTATTACTATCGAGTTTAGCGAAAACGTTTTTCTCTTTTATCTGTAATTGTAAATGTTTTTTTTTGTTTTTTTTTTCTTTTAAGACAACAAATCATTGACGACTAATTTCTGTGTAAATGTACGATAATGCTTTTCTGCTATCAGAAATTTAGAAATTTCATTAAAATTATTAGTCGATGTTTTAATAAATTTTCAAAAAGAATCTTCATTTATTAAAAAAAAAAACGTTTAATTAATATTTTCTTTTTATTTCATCTAAAAATTTATTCAATATTTATTATAATCAAATTTTTAATGTTTTTAACTTTTGGCTTTGAAAATAATAATTTTCAAAAATACGAATTTAATTTTAATTTTGAGAATTCTATTATTTATTAAGTCAATCGATCGAGTTACATAGAAATGTTCAAAAAATTAAAAAAAATTTTTTTTCAAAATTATTTTGAGATAACTTTCAAAATTTCTGAGCAATTGACTGGAGACTATAAATACTTATCTCCTTAGGAAAACTGGTAAATGCCGTCAAGACATCTAAAATTCAGAGACGTATCTAAAATATATAGCAGTTTCAAATTTCCAAATAGTGTTTGTCACAAAATAACTCTCTGATTGTTGAGCTGGACGAGTTGTTCATTTCAAATAACTTTCAAGCTACTGTATAGATTAATTCTGAAATCATATCAGCTCTTATCTTTGAAAAACTGCGTGGAATGTCACAAAGTGTATCGAAATCGATTGAGCCTTTGGAAGATATCATTAATGAAAAATTTCTGAAAAAGACTATTTGTGAAATAAAATTCAAATTTATAAGATAAGTAACTCAATCTCGGCTAATAATCACAATAGTCTGGATCTCCTTGGCTATAATCAACCTATTACCGCTAACTCCATCGCTTCAATCCTGATCTTGATGCGTAATACGTAAATATGTAATCGATTAATTTTGATGAACCTTAGAGTGTTTGGCAGTACATGTAACTCTGTTATGTGATATCTGTTAACTTTTTTATATAATCACTTAACTTGACTTAACTTAAATGTTTCTTATTTTCAATTTTTTGTTT
>JZSA01006770.1:0-17140 GCA_000956155.1 Cotesia vestalis | reverse complement strand
ATATCTGGATTATACTCATTGTAATCTGGATTATACTCAATGTAATCTGGATTATACTCATTATAATCTGAATTATACTCATTATAATCTGGATTATACTCATTGTAATCTGGATTATACTGGGTGATATCTGGATTATACTCATTGTAATCTGGATTATACTGGGTGATATCTGGATTATACTCATTGTAATCTGGATTATACTGGGTGATATCTGGATTATACTCATTGTAATCTGGATTATACTGGGTGATATCTGGATTATACTCATTGTAATCTGGATTATACTGGGTGATATCTGGATTATACTCATTATAATCTGGATTATACTCATTATAATCTGGATTATACTCATTGTAATCTGGATTATACTGGGTGATATCTGGATTATAATCATTATAATCTGGATTATACTGGGTGATATCTGGATTATAATCATTATAATCTGGATTATACTGGGTGATATCTGGATTATAATCATTATAATCTGGATTATACTGGGTGATATCTGGATTATAATCATTATAATCTGGATTATACTGGGTGATATCTGGATTATAATCATTATAATCTGGATTATACTGGGTGATATCTAGATGATACTCATTGTAATCTGGATTATACTAGCTACTATCTGAAATTTTTTTTCACCACAGATATCACTGAGTGTAATCTGGGATGATATCCAGTGTCATCTTGTTCTTTCTGTGCATGTTTTAGTTGAAGAATTTTTCTACTCAATTCAAGAAGATTAAATTCTTAAAAATTATTTTCTTATAATTTTTTTTAAAAATATTCGTCATAAGGCTTTGTAAACTGATTTTTATATTAACATAAAATAATTCAAAAATTAGCCGACGTCTTCAATTTTATAATTGTTTTAATTTATTAAATTAGAACTAAAGCTTATTTTTTAACAATTGCACTTATAGTTTTCAAAGGTTCTTTAAAAATAATATATTTTTAATAATAGTTTTTTTAATAAAAAAAAATTCTGACAACTTTTAGACGTCGACTAAATTAATTTTCATTAACGTAATTCATATCTTTCAGCCTTGGTGTGAATCATGACGACGGTAATAGCTGGTCACTCATGGCATCCTCTCGAGCCGGTAAAGAGTGGTCGATGAAATCAAAATCCGATATGCAATCATCTATGCAGTAAGTTAATTACATTACAAGAGTAGTTATTGATAACTAATAATTTTAAATAAAATTACAGCGCCGCGGATTTTACATGTTTGGACAACTACCCTAACGCAGGATCTAATCTAGGACCTACTTATAGTAACCCACCAACAAGTTTCGACACTGATTTAAAACCAGCGGATATTGATTCAGGATATGATTTTGAAAAAATTGATTTTGATAATTTTGTACCACCAATGTCCGGGGGTCCTGATTCGAATTATGATACTCCCGCAAATCCTTATTATGAAAATTCTAATGACGATAATAAATTTGATATTTCTGGAGGTTTTTCATATTACGATTCTCCTGATCAAGGTGCATATTATTACAGTTACTGGTAAAACAAAAGGACCCAAAACAATTTCAATTTGTCAAACGTTTGTAAAAGATAGTATTTAAAATATCGTATGCAGAATATGTTGACAAGATTATATTTATTTTGTCTTAACAAGTGATTAAAATTATTTAATTTACTGAACATGAAAATTAAATTAGCCGATTTCTAAAAATTTTTACAATTTTTTTTATTGAAAAAAAAAATTTGAAAAATTGTAAGATCAATTAAAAAAAATATTTTTTTGTTCTAATTTAATAAATAAACCAAAATAAAAAAAGTTTAGAAAATCCCAAAGTGCACGGTATGAACAAGATTACACTGGATATCATCCTAGATTATACTGAGTAAAAAAAATTTCAGATAGTAGCTAGTATAATCCAGATGATACTGAGTATAATCCAGATTATAATTAATATAATCCAGATTGTAATGAGTATAATCCAGATTATAATGAGTATAATCAAGATTATAATGAGTATAATCAAGATTATACTCAGTATAATCCAGGTCACAACGAATATAATCCAGATGATAGTGGGTATAATCCAGATTATAATTAATATACTCCAGATTATACGGAGTATAATTCAGATTATAATAAGTATAATCAAGATTATACTAGGTATAATCCAGATTATAATGAGTATAATCCAGATATCACGTTGTATAATCTGGATTTTTTTAGCTACTATCAGAAATTTTTTTTTCACCACAGATATGACATGATATCCAGTTTCGTCTGGATTTTTTTTTTTTTAATTATCATTGCTAGTTTGATTAAAAAATTCTTAAATTATCAAAAAAAATTCATATTATATTAGAACAGATAAACGATACTGATTCATTAATTTATCGTAAAGCTTGATTAGTAATTTAAAATTTAACTGATAAAATTCTCGAAATTTCTCTAATAAGTATGTTACAATTTTCTCGAACATTTGTCTGTCATAAATATGCTTTCGATGAAAATTCAATAAATACTCTTAAAGAAAATTTTAACATTTACTTGAATCGATTTTTAGCCTACATTAGAACCTACAAACCTGTACTAAATAATAGAGAAGAAATTCATTTTGCAATATTCTTAAAAACACTTTTTAAAATAGTGATTATTATTACTAGGCCAAATAAAACAGAGTCAATTTGCAATGAAATTGACAATATGAACTGTTCATATATTTGCTATACAATGCTTTATGATGAATGTAGAAAATTTTTTGATCTTTCGGAAAAAATTAACGAAGTTAAGCTCGAATCAGCGGACTGGACTCTTGATTCTTGGGGAAAACATTATTGGAATTTTCTCCATGCTCTTTCCATTCTTGTTCAATACTGCTACCAAACAAAATGTGATGAATTGCTGCATAATTATGTAGCCGCTCTTATTCTCAATTTTGATCTGATTTTACCGTGTAATACTTGTCGCGAAAATTATAAATTGAAGAAGCCACTGATTAATTTATCATTGCCGATTATTTACAGCAAAGACGTCATTTTCGTTATATACAATTTACACAACAATATTCGTGTGACAAATGGATTAGAAAAGTTTCCCTTTGATCAATTTCTTAATAGTTGGAATATTAAGTTATTGGGTGTTGATACAAAGACAGTAAATGCACGCTATTTATTGGAGTAAAAATTTATAAATTGATCACTATGTGACTGCCGTGCCCTGTGAACTATCAATAAATAAATTTTGCTTCATTCAATAAGGACTTTCGTTGAATTGCACTGTACTTTTTTAACTATTGACGTTTTTAAAGATATAAGCTCATCCCGATGTTACACTCATCAAGAGCTTTCATTTGAGTACCCACATGCATTTTTGATATATTTTTCATATATACATATATATATAATATATATAAATATATAAAAAATTGATGTGAGTACTCAAATGAAATGTTTCGATGAGTGTAACATCAAGATGAGCTTATATCTTTAAAAATGTCAATATTTCACAAGATATTTGTTATATTACAATGTATTTTCTTAATTAATGACGTTTTTAAAAATATAAGCTCATCCCGATGTTACACTCATCAAGAGCTTTCATTTGAGTACCCACTTGCATTTTTTGTATATTTTTCATACATTTATATATATAATATATATAAATATATAAAATATATGAAAAATTGATGTGGGTACTCAAATAAAAGATTACAGAGAAAAAAAAATTTTTTTTGTAAAATGAACATTTTTTTTTTTTAAAGATATTAATTTCAATTATATATAGCCCTTATTATTAATTATAAATAATTACATTTGCTACTTATCCATACACAGTTTGTTATGTAAATATTTATTTCAACTTGTAGACAGTTAAAATCTAGCACATTATAATTTATTAACAGAAATAGGTCAAGGATTCCAGTAGAATGAGGTGAAATTCTATCATTTTGCTTTGTTGTAACTTAATTATTTTTATTTTCTAATTTCTCTATTATTTATCTTCTCTTGAAAATACTCTGCACAGTTTTATTTTTTTTTTTCTCATAAATGCAAATTTCCTTTTGATATTCATAAAGAACTTCATTCAGATATCACGTCCACATAGTTTGCTGGATAAAGTCCAACTCTTCCATCTTTTCTTCCCTTACACCATCCTTGTTCGTCTTCGTCTTCCAATTTTTCAAAAACTTCCCCTTTAAATTATAAAAAAAAAAAAAAAAAGCAATAGATATCAATCATATATCCTTTTTCTATATTTTTTTTAAACAATAAAAAAAAAAAAAAAAAAAAAAAATTAATCAAACAAAAATTCATAAAAAATATTTCATAAAAATAAAATACCTTGTTTAAAACTCAATTCGTCGGCTTCTGCGCCTTCATAATCATAGAGCGCTCGCACTGGAACTCCAGGCTCTCCAGTATCAACAAGTGCTTCACCAACATCTTCATCCCAGTCTTCCTCGTCAAAAGGATTGGACTCTTGCTTTGCAGTCGTACCATTTCTGAAATTATTCATCCCATTTGAAAATGCTCTATCTCTAGATACATAATTAAGAAATGACTTTGTATCTTGTGAACTACTGACATTTTTAAAAATATAAGCTCATCCCGGCATTACACTCATCAAGACCTTTTATTTGAGTACCCACATCAATTTTTTATATATTATATATATTTATATATTTCATAAATATCATATATATGAAATATATAAAAAATACCACGTGGGTACTCAAATGAAAGCTCTTGATCAATGTAACATCAGAATGAGCTTATATCTTTAAAAATATAAATAATTAACAAATGACCTAGTATCTTGTGAAATATTGACATTTTTGAAGATATAAGCTCATTCCGATATGACACTTATCGAGACCTTTCATTTGAGTGCCCACATCAATTTTTCATATATTTTATATATTTATATATATTATATATATGTATATATGAAAAATATATAAAAAATGCAAGTGGGTACTCAAATGAAAGCTCTCGATGAGTGTAACGTCGAAATGAGTTTATATCTTAAAAAATGTCAATAGTTAAGAAAGTACAGTGCAATAATTTACTCACGAAACTACTGAAGTTCTGTTGGTAGTATTATCATCAGGACCCTTTTCCGACGGCGACTGTGATTCAAATGTGTCCGTCTTTCCATCTGCATGATGCGCATCTGATGGAATCATTCGCGGTGATGCTCGTGCTCTTGCTTTATTAACGGGTGGAAAATCCTGTTTAATAATATAAATTTTATTATTTTTATTTTTATTTAAAGTTCAAAAATGACAAAATATTTTTTCAGGCTGGCTTGATATAGAAATAAGCCAAATCAGAATTTATTAAAGCGTATCAAATTATATTTTGAGCCGAGAAAATTTTTGGTAATTATTTACAAGTGAGGACTACCCTATTTTTTTGACGAAAATATGACATTAAAATTAGCGGTCACTTGACATTTTTTTTTTTTTATTTAACAAAAATTTTTTCTAAAAAATTCTTTTTGAATTTCTAAATGTTAATTTTTTTTTCTAAGTTTTTTTTTGCTATTAATTGTTACAAAAATTGCTAAAATTATTAAATATCTTCCAAGTTACATTTTGCTTATTTTTAAAAAATTTTTTAATTTAAAAAAAATTTTTTAATTTTTTAAAAATTCGACATTTTTTTTGTACGCTCATAAATTTTTAAAAAATTGAATTTTTGAAAATTGAAATTAATATCAGCCCAATTTAAAAAAAATTTTTTTTTCTCTGCCTATTATAAAATTTGCTGTTAAAATTTCTGTGCAAAAAAATTTGTAAAAGTGATCGGAGTATTTAAATTATCAGTGTTGTAATTTGAAAAAAAAAAAAAATTTCTATTTTTTTGTGTTCAAATATTAAATAATTATATTTAAGCGTGAGTAGAGCTTGCTTTTATAAGACGTGCAAAATAAATTATTGAACATCCAAGATCTTTTTTTTAAGATTTTTGTGACGTAATATAAGCTGTGTGCTTTATACTCACAGCAAGATTCATGGTTGAATAAAAAACTACTAAAATGCTGACAAGATTTTTACAAGACTGTTATATGACCAAAATACCCTTTAAAAAATATGTACATATTTTTTTAACTATACGTCATTTTTTTTTTCCTCTTCAAAATTGAATTTTTACTTTGAAAATAATTAAACTTGAAAAAATCTCTGTCATAAAAATTTTTTTTAAATTGCAATTCAAAAAATAATTTTTGAATTTTTAATGCAATGCCCTATGCATATATGTATTGTATGCTGTACGCTCATAAATTTGTAAAAAATTGAATTTTTGAAAATTGAAATTAATATCAGCCCAATTTAAAAAAAATTTTTTTTTCTCTGCCTATTATAAAATTTGCTATTAAAATTTCTGTGCAAAAAAATTTGTAAAAGTGATCGGAGTATTTAAATTATCAGTGTTGTAATTTGAAAAAAAAATTTTCTATTTTTTTGTGTTCAAATATTAAATAATTATATTTAAGCGTGAGTAGAGCTTGCTTTTATAAGACGTGCAAAATAAATTATTGAACATCCAAGATCTTTTTTTTAAGATTTTCGTGACGTAATATAAGCTGTGTGCTTTATACTCACAGCAAGATTCATGGTTGAATAAAAAACTACTAAAATGCTGACAAGATTTTTACAAGACTGTTATATGACCAAAATACCCTTTAAAAAATATGTACATATTTTTTTAACTATACGTCATTTTTTTTTTCCTCTTCAAAATTGAATTTTTACTTTGAAAATAATTAAACTTGAAAAAATCTCTGTCATAAAAATTTTTTTTAAATTGCAATTCAAAAAATAATTTTTGAATTTTTAATGCAATGCCCTATGCATATATGTATTGTATGCATTTTAATAAAATTATTTACAAAAAAAATTTTTTTAAAAATAGTAAATGCTCAATTTCTATTTTTTAAAAAAATGAACAAATTTTAAAAATAAAATAAAATAAAACTTTACATGCAAATCTTCACCGACTGGTCTTTGATTGATGAGTGTAATTGACCCCACAGGTATAGCTTCTTTCGACTTGTTTCCTTTGGCGATCTCACGAAATTCTTCTGTGTAATCCTGTATAAGAAGTAACGACAACAAAGTCACAAGCATGCAATTCTAATTTAACTATAATAATTTAAAATATAAAAACTATCAATATATTCTACTCAGCTGTTAACTTTAAGACTCTCAACTTTTTTGTAACATAATTTTGCTAATCAGTTCAATCAGTTGTCAAAAAAAAAAAATAAAAAAAAATTTTATCATTCCAATTTGTGAAAGCGAACTTTTTTATAAATCATGCAATTTTTTTTTTTAATAACTTTAATTTAAATGTAATTTTTTTAGTAATATTACCTCGAATTGCGGCCAATTCATTGCCATGTTTACTCCATGATTATTTGACCACCATTTAAGATCTTTTTCATAGTCCGCGTTATTAATAGAGTGAAAGAATTCTTCGTAAATTTGAGGAAGACTGAAAAAAAAAAATTCAAGGGATTATTTTTAATTTAGCATTTTTTTTTTTTAGTGTAAAAAATTTTTCTTTTCTTCTTTTAAATACTTGTAACTTTTTTAAAAATTATTTATTTTATTAAATTTTAATAAATATTTTTTAAAATTCAATAAATATTTTTTTAAATTCAATAAATATTTTTTAAAATTTAATAAATATTTTTTTAGGAAAAAAATACATTATTTAATAGTTAAAAAATATTTATTAACAGTTAATAAATATTTTCTTAAGTTAATTTATTTTATTTGAAATTAAATAATTAAAATTTTTTTTAACTTAATAATAATTAAAACTTTTTTCTATTTTCGAAAAAAAAAACATAAAATTTAGATTTATGAAGAAATCTATTTAGAAAAATATAAAATATAAATTTATGAAGAAATCTATTAAAAAAAATGAAAATTAATTTAACACATCTTTAATAATTTTAAGAATTTTATAAAAAATTAATTATAGCAAAAAAATTAGGAAAGAAAAATTTTAATGTGAAAATTTTTAAAAATAAAAAATGCTATTTATTAAAAATAATTTTTTAGAAAAAATTTGTTTGTTAAAAAAAATAGAAAAATTATTTAGTGAAAAATTAATATTCTAAAATACTTACACTGGATCTTGTGAAATATTTAGGCACTTATGAATACCAAAAAGTACATCTTTGAAAAATTGAAGGCGTTGCGCTTCCATTTCCTGACATTTTTCATAAACTTGTGTCATATCTTCCATGTATTTAGGGTTATATTGATTAATTTCTAGTAAAGCTGCTTCATATTTTTCTTTAGCCTTTTGTACTTCTTCTTTAGTTTTCTGAACTCGATCCTGCATTTTTTTCACCTGATAATTATAAAGTAAAAATTATTATTACCGTGCAAAAAAATAAAAAAAAAAATGTATGAAGTTTTTTCTGAACATAAATTTCCTTATAAATTGGCTTAATCCAGCTCAGTTGATTAAAAAAAAAAATGTATGATTCTCTGAAAATTACTTTAAATTACTGTGCTGATAAATTGCTGCATTAATTTCTTCTAAGTAAAATTTTTCGGTCAATTTATTAGAAGAGAAGGTATTTTTAAAAAGGTAAATTTATAATTAAAAATTACCTAATAAAATCTCAATTTCTATTAAAATTTAAAATTATAATCTATTAATCGCAATGATTTAAAATTCTGATCACATCCGAGTTTAATATACTAAAATTTAATTTTAAGATTATGAAGCTTTTTTTCAATTTTTTTAATTCGAATGGTTCAATTGACCCCCTTCTCACCTATAATAATCATTAGAAAAAATTTATCGAAAGTTTCAATGCCTAATCTAACTTTCTCTTACATGTAACAATGAAAGTTCTAAATTTATAAAAAAATAATAAACTAATCAACTTTTTGGTCTAAAAGACTTATAATCTGGATTATACTCGTTATAATCTGGATTATACTCATTATAATCTGCATTATACTCATTATAATCTGGATTATACTCATTATAATCTGGATTATACTGAGTGATATCTGGATTATACTCATTATAATCTGGATTATACTGGGTGATATCTGGATTATACTCATTGTAATCTTTCAATGAGAGAGACTCTAAAAGACGCTACTGGACTTTAATTAATCGATCAATCCGTTAAAACTTACAGAAAGCTCACACACACACTCACGCCTACACGACATCTGAAAAATGGACTAAGACAACATTTTCTTTAATTTTAATTAAAATTTATAATTTTTTAAGAATGTTAGAAAGACAATAAGTTTATAATTTTAGAATAATATTAGATTAAAGAAAAATATAATACAGAAAATTATAAAAAAGAGAAGGATCAACTAAATCAAAAATATTGTACTATTTTTTTTGTTTTAATTGAATTAAAAAAAAAAAAAAAATGGTTTTTTTTTAAACATACAATTGTGATTGTACAATTAAATTCTATCAAGGAAGAAATCATACAACATAAAGAGATTTAAAAAATACATTTCATATTTAAATAAGCGCAATCATTCTGCATTTAAAAAAAAACCCGCATTAAAATTGGCCCCCTTCTGTCTCCTATAATTGTTTGATCCTGTTTTTCAAGGCTTTGAATTATGGTATAAGCTTATGTAGAAAATATTGTTCAATTAAAATTTTTTTTTATTTTGCTAGACAAAAAATCCGAGAGGAATAAAGTTTTGTGAAAAAAAGCGAAAATTTTAATTAAGTACAAAATATCTTTAAACATGCATCATGCTTACAATCAATACATACATCATGAATATCCAATTGGTTAATATTTTTAAGATAAGTTAAAATTCTTCGAATCCATGCAGAGCATCTGATTTTTGTCATCTAAAACCCGTTAAATTTATATTTTCTGAGTTAAAAATCTACTACAGCGATCCGATAAAGGAAGTTTTTGCCTTATTATTATTTTAAGTTACTGTACATAATTATTTTAGATCATATATAAAAAAACATGCATAATAATCAAGTCTATATACTGTTTCAAAAAATTATTTTTGACTATTTCAATAAATAAATTATTCAATAAAAGTTTGTGGAAGGTAATAAAATTTTTAAAAAATTTTTAGAGGTCACTTTTTGATTAAAAAATATTTATCCGACGTCTTTGAAAGTCGAAAAAATTTTAATTGATTTAAAAATTCTGTTTTAAAATTTTTAGAATTTACTCAATATTTGAGCTAGAAAATATTAGTATAAAAAAAATTTTTAAAATATTGAGCAACCTCTATAAAATTTTTAAAGGGCTTCTAAAAGACAGCTAACATATTTTTTATATGAGGCTGGAAAAAAAAAAAAAAAAAAAAAAAAAAAAAAATAAATTAGAATTAATTAGAGAAATTTTTTAATTTTAATTATTTTTCCATTTCACATGAAATGCCCTTAATTCAGAAATTATTCAAGGTCATTTAGTAAACATAAATGACATTAAAGTTTGCAGTCACTTGATTATTTTTTATTTTTTTTTTTTAACAAGTAAAGTTGTTCCAAAAAATAATTTTTAAAAAATTGCATTTGTAATTTTTTTAAATTTCTACATGTCAATTTTTTTTTCTAATTTTTTTTGCATTAATTTATTTGTCACAAAAATTCTTAAAATTATCAAACATCTGCTGAGTTAATGACATTAAAGTTAGCTGTCACTTGACAATTTTTTAATTTTCTTTCACAAAAAAATTATTTAAAGAAAATTACATTTCTAAATGTCAATTTTTTTTTTATGAAAATTAACTTAGCAGATAGTTGATAATTTTAAGAATTTTTGTAACAAATAAATTATGGCAAAAAAAATTGACATTTAGAAATTTTAAAAAACTATAAATACAATTTTTTAAAAATAATTTTTAGAACAAATTTATTTCTTAAAAAAAATTAAAAAATTGTCAACTGTCTGCTAAGTTAACTTTCATTGGCATTTAATTTATCTGTCACTTGACAATTTTTTAATTTTCTTTTACAAAAAAAATTGTTTAAAAAAAATTGTATTTTTAATTTATTAAAATTTCTACAAGTCCATTTTTTTAATAACTTATTTGTTAAAAAAAATTGAAACAATTGTAAAGTGAATGACATGCTAATTAATTTTTATAAATATAAAATAAAAAATTAAAGTTTTTTAATTTCTACTACGTCGTAGTCGGCAAAAACTTTGTTTATCAATCACAGTTTCTAATTGTGAAAATTATCATGATAAATTACCATAAACATGCAATTAAATAGTTTATGTTAAATGATATTTTTTTTAAATAAAATTAACGTACGTTATCAGAACCTCGGGCAGCTTGCTGAAAACAAATTTTTTTTTCAATTTTGTGAAAAATTGATCAGTATCTCAACATATCCACCCAGACATCGACTCACACACTTACATATTCACGAAAATTACAAAAATCAATATATTTTTGTGTTAATAAGTATTAATTAAAGATTTAGTCCACTTTTACCCCATGTTCTAAACTATCCTTCACCTGACATTAATTGAATCAATTTTTTTTAAACATAAAATAAATTGATACGTATAAATATTTTTTTGGTTTAAAATTTTCAACATTAATTTTGTGTTTGTTTTTAAACACGAAATAAATATTAGTTGAAGATTTTATTTTATCCTTCATTTTTCGACAAATTCTCCAGAACATCCTCCGAATTCGCTTAAATATTTCTTACGAAATATAACAGAGGTAAAAATACCCAGCACAAAAAACTTGAGCCCTCATCACCGACCAAAATGAGTTGAAGGATAAGAAGATGTCTTCTGCTAACCGAAGACACTTCAGCAAAATAGCTCGCAGTATAAATAATGAAGATAGAGCTATACTACAAATAAATTTTATTTAATTTAATTGATTCTAAATAAATAAATAAATAAATAAATAAATAAATAAATAGATGAAATATTTTCAAATCATTTAGAACAATATTTTTTTTTTTTAATTAATTTTGTCAATAATTTTTTTTAATTTAAATTTTATTTTATTTAACAATAAAAATAATTAATATTTTTCATCACTAGTCCATTATTTTTTAATAATTATAAATTATAAAAAAAAAAATCTTTTTATTTTTTGTCGGAAGTATTTAGAGATTGATTTATTTTTATAGATAAAAAAAAATAAATAAAACTATAAAATAAAATCAAGCTAAAACAGTATAATTTTAAAGATCATAATAAATTTGATCTAAAAATAATCTGATCAAATGATAATAAAAAATTTTGATTAAATGATTAGATGATAATAAAAATAAAAAATCAAACGATAGCAAATAATCAAACATTTTTTGTTTTAATAGTTCTTAACTATTTTGATGAAATATTTCCGGAAGATATTTCTGCCCAAGACTTATAGATAGATAGATAGATAGATAAAAAATTTATTTCACTCTGGAACTTAAGCTCCCTCAGAGCCATCATAGTAACCATAAGTCCTCCTCAGAGACTATAGTAATAATTAAAAATAAATTCTCAAAATTTCGGATTAAAAAATTAACATTATTTTGGCTTCAGGCATTTATGGGTTTCCTCCGGGGAAAAATCGTCTATTTTCAACTATTTTTTTTAATAGAAAAAATTAATTATTTTTTTTTAATAAAAAAAAATCAATTATTTTTTTTTAATAAAAAAAAATTGTTATTTTTTTTAATAGAAAAAATTAATTATTTTTTTTTTAATAAAAAAAAAATTATTATTTTTTTTTAATAGCGAAAATCAATTATTTTTTTTTAATAAAAAAAATATTATTATTTTTGCAAAGAATTTTTAAAGAAAAATCATCAAAGCTATTCAAGAATGAATTTATAGCATCGATATTTGTAAAGATTGACCATATTGCCCCGCCGTCTATTTTACGGCTTTAAATAAATTTTATTATTTATATAAAAAATTTATTAAATGAAAAATCATATAAATTCTATTTAATTTTATTCAAATATCTGGCTAATAAACAAAAAAAAAAATCTCAAAGTTGTTAAAAATACATTTAGTATCAAGAAGTCTTAAAAAAAATTTTTAAGTTTTTAAGTCAACGAAATTTTTAAGGTTCAACATGAAAAACAAATAGAAACCTTATCCGATTATGATGATTTGTATTTCACGTCCGTCTAAATCCTTCTTCATTAAGCATATTTTATTATATTAATTGAAAATAAATTTTTATACCTGATCGGGTGATAATGAACTGTCTGCCGATGCATTACGTTCTTGATTGGCTGCTGTCCTTTCAGTTTTACAACTGTTGTGATATTCAAGTTTAGCCTTTTCAACTTTTTGCAGTAACTTTGACCAGGGTTTTTGAGCCTTTTTAAAGGCATCTTCCATTTCTTTACGTTCTTTCAAAGTCATCATCGACTGAAAAATTTTAAAAAGTAAATATATAAATTATTACTTTAATTAAATCAATTTTTTTTTAATAGATTGTCTCACAACCATGTGAACAATATCATTTGACAAATTCTCTTTGACACGTAAATGAAGGTCACAAAGTCTATCAGATTCAACCAATGAGCTCTTCCACGCAGCTTCAGTAGTACCATATTCTGGGCCTTTTTCTATTTTTTCACTCCACGATTTAGACCAGGCCTTCAAGGCTTTGGCATAATTTTTTTCAATCTCTGAACGTTCTTGAACCAGCGCTATCAAACTATCACATAACTTGTGTCCATCTTCAATTCTCTTGGTCGTACGCTTGTAATTACCTGGCTCCCAAAAAGAATCTGATGTAGCTATGAGCATATTGTCATCGCTGTGGTGTGACATCTTAACCTAATGCAAGGAATCTCGTTTGCCTAGAAAAAGAAGATTACATTGATATTAATTATTTAAATATTTAAATGTTTCAAAGTGCAAAGTTTAATAGATAGTTCATAGAAGAATACAAAATTTATTTTTTATTTACAATATCACTTTTTTTAAGATAAAGCAATTTAATTTTAAATGCAAATAAAAATAATAATAATAATAATAATAATAATAATAATAATAATAATAATAATAATAATAATAAAATTTTTTTAATATTTTTAATGTGATTTAAAGAAAAAATTAATTAATAATTTGAGACTTACATTAAATCACATAAGAAGTAAATTTATTTAAAAAAAAAAAATCTTTATGAAGTTGAAAACCTAATTTTTTTAATTTTAATAATTATTTAATGAGTAAATTTTTTGGAAATTTCCTCAAAAATTTTATTAATTAATTAAAAAATTATTTTTCTATAGAAATTCTTTACACTAGGAGGGTATTTGCATCTCCTTAAAATAGTTTGATTAAGATATATGTTTAGAAAAGTGTGAAGTAAAATTTATAGCTTTAATTTTCTGAAAGAATATTAATCTTAAAAAAATTTAATTCATAATTAAATCATAATAAACAATTGTAAATATATAAAAAAAAAAAAAAGCTTACCTGACAATATCCAATCCCGACGTTATTCCTGATCCCCACACTAAGGACATATTTATCACGTGTCTCACGATCGAAAGGTATCCGAGTTCTGAGTACTCCGGAGGAAGGATCAATAGAGAATTCATTTTCACCGGTAGCGAGAAAAAATCTGCTCGGTCGTTTACCTGCAACACAAAAATAAATAATTAACATAAATATATACAATGGATTAAAATCGGTCCCTCTGCCGGGAAAAAATACGAGCAATAAATAAAAAAGAAGGGTGTAGAAAAAAGCTAAGATTAATCGCTTGTATCGGTCAGTTTAATTCGACTAATTAAAAAGCAACCAGCTAATTTGTAGCAAACCATACTTCTTTCTCACATACACGCACACATATTATATACCCATCTTCCAAGCATATCACACTCGCACGTACCCGTCCAACCTTCAAAGCAAGCTTGATCTTTGCTTTTAAATCGCTCGAATATTCACGGTTTTTGCTGGCTTCGAGCCAAACGCGATTGCTTTCTTCCATTTCAAAAATATAAACGCCGAAATTCAGTGTCTAAATTTTTATATAAAGAACAATTTTGCTACTACATAAAATGGAATGATACTGAAGTTAGCGGTCAGCTGTCAATAAAAAAAATTTTTTTAACAAATTATTTTTTAAAAAATTTGACCTCTAAAAAGTTCAAAAAATTATAAGTTCAATTTTTTGACAATTTTAATAGCACAGAAAAATTATTTAAAAAACTATTTGCTGATTTTAGTATCATCGATATTAATTAAAGAATTATAGAAGACCTAGTATATTTCCTATTATTAATTAACAATCATATATCATTTATTATGCAATTCTTTTAAGACGATTTCAATAAAATTTATCAAGTTTCTTTCTTCGTCTATAGAAGAATTTAATCGCGTATAAAAATGTATATATTTTTAATGAATACTTGTTTGCCAACTAAACAAAAAAGTAAACTCATTGACGGACGTTTTTTATGGTCATTCTAATTACTATTTCACACTGACTTTCATGTACATCGTTTTATAAGGAATAAGTTTTCATTTTTCGCTGGTTTAAGACTTTCCTCGCTTCATCTACGAAGAGTATACCTTGATTAATATATTACATGTGTATGTAAGAGAAATCATCTATTAACTTTTTAATTTAATTGAAATTTTGATACAAAGTAAATAAAAATTTTTTAAATTTAATATTAATATTATTAAATTTAATTTATAAATTTTTATCTAAATTTCATTAAGTTTTACAAAATTTTATTAACTTTATTAAATTCTATAAAATATTATTAAAATTGTGATCAACTTTTTTTTTCAATTGTTCAATTTTTTTATTTATTTTTCAAAAAAAATTATTTCAATAAAATCAAATAGAAATTTCGTTCAAAAAAATGAAAATTAAAATGGTTTACTCGATTTGTAAATATTTAACAAAAATTTTTTTTTACTCCAATAAAAATTTACTAAAAAAAAATGAAAAATAAAATTTTGTTTAAAATACTCCTTTTTTGCTTTAAAAAAAAAAAAAAATTTTAATTTGTAACTTTCAACGTTATAAATTAAAATTGTTAATTTCTGGCTATATTAAAATTGAAAATTTTTTTAAATTAAAAAAAATTATTGAATTTAGTTAAATTTAAAAAACTTTATTTTTTATCAAAATTACTTCAAAAAATTTTCAATTTTTGTAACAGCAGTAGTTTAATTTTTCACTTAAAAATTCAGAAAAAAAAAGTTGAAATTTTTTTTTATCTCATTTAAAAAAAATTTTTTTTTAAGTAAAATTAAAAAAAAAAAATATTTTTTTTGAGTAAAATCTAAAAAAAATTTTTTTATTAATTTGTTCATTTTTTTATTTAATTAAAAAAAAATATCAATAAAATCATATAGAAATTTCATTAAAAAAAAATAGTTGATCTTACTTTTAAATATTTCCCAATTTTTCAAATCTTCAACATATGTTTTTTTTTTCTTTTAAAAAAAAAAAAAAAAAAAAAAAAAGAACCTTAAAAATGTAACTTACCAAGTGTTCTTCTAAAAGGTTAATGAAAGCTTATTGTATAAGCTTATTCTACCAGTGAAAAATAAAATTCGTGATTTTATTAAAAAGCAATATGCAGGAAAAAGACTGGAAAATTAACTTTTCAAAATTTTTTTGTTAATTTTAAATCTTGAAATATTTTCAGAAAATTTTTCAAGATACTAATTAAGAATTGTGTAAATTTAAAAGCTGATTGTAAAAAATTTATTTGAATTTATTATTGTACAAAAAAAAAACAAAGTCATCATCGACTGAAAAATTTTAAAAAGTAAATATATAAATTATTACTTTAATTAAATCAATTTTTTTTTAATAGATTGTCTCACAACCATCGATTATCCAAAGAAAAAATAAGTGTTATAAGATTAACCCTCAAGAGGAACAATTTTCTTACTCAAATGCAAGTTCTAATTATTTATATCTTGCAATTGAATGGATTAATTTAAAAAATGGATTTTAATTTATACCTCAAACGCCGGAAAAGGATACAGGGAAAAAAATAAAATCTTCTTGATTCAAAAAAAAATTTAATATGGGCCAAAGATTATTTTGATCTTCCTTATCAATTTTTTTGGCTCAAGAAAGCTTTTTTTTGTATAGTGTTAAAAGAATTAATAGAAAAAAAAAAAAAAAAAAAAAACCTTAAAAATGAAACTTACCA
>JZSA01006768.1:0-12134 GCA_000956155.1 Cotesia vestalis | reverse complement strand
AATTTTTTTAATTTTAATAATTATTTAATGAGTAAATTTTTTGGAAATTTCCTCAAAAATTTTATTAATTAATTAAAAAATTATTTTTCTATAGAAATTCTTTACACTAGGAGGGTATTTGCATCTCCTTAAAATAGTTTGATTAAGATATATGTTTAGAAAAGTGTGAAGTAAAATTTATAGCTTTAATTTTCTGAAAGAATATTAATCTTAAAAAAATTTAATTCATAATTAAATCATAATAAACAATTGTAAATATATAAAAAAAAAAAAAAGCTTACCTGACAATATCCAATCCCGACGTTATTCCTGATCCCCACACTAAGGACATATTTATCACGTGTCTCACGATCGAAAGGTATCCGAGTTCTGAGTACTCCGGAGGAAGGATCAATAGAGAATTCATTTTCACCGGTAGCGAGAAAAAATCTGCTCGGTCGTTTACCTGCAACACAAAAATAAATAATTAACATAAATATATACAATGGATTAAAATCGGTCCCTCTGCCGGGAAAAAATACGAGCAATAAATAAAAAAGAAGGGTGTAGAAAAAAGCTAAGATTAATCGCTTGTATCGGTCAGTTTAATTCGACTAATTAAAAAGCAACCAGCTAATTTGTAGCAAACCATACTTCTTTCTCACATACACGCACACATATTATATACCCATCTTCCAAGCATATCACACTCGCACGTACCCGTCCAACCTTCAAAGCAAGCTTGATCTTTGCTTTTAAATCGCTCGAATATTCACGGTTTTTGCTGGCTTCGAGCCAAACGCGATTGCTTTCTTCCATTTCAAAAATATAAACGCCGAAATTCAGTGTCTAAATTTTTATATAAAGAACAATTTTGCTACTACATAAAATGGAATGATACTGAAGTTAGCGGTCAGCTGTCAATAAAAAAAATTTTTTTAACAAATTATTTTTTAAAAAATTTGACCTCTAAAAAGTTCAAAAAATTATAAGTTCAATTTTTTGACAATTTTAATAGCACAGAAAAATTATTTAAAAAACTATTTGCTGATTTTAGTATCATCGATATTAATTAAAGAATTATAGAAGACCTAGTATATTTCCTATTATTAATTAACAATCATATATCATTTATTATGCAATTCTTTTAAGACGATTTCAATAAAATTTATCAAGTTTCTTTCTTCGTCTATAGAAGAATTTAATCGCGTATAAAAATGTATATATTTTTAATGAATACTTGTTTGCCAACTAAACAAAAAAGTAAACTCATTGACGGACGTTTTTTATGGTCATTCTAATTACTATTTCACACTGACTTTCATGTACATCGTTTTATAAGGAATAAGTTTTCATTTTTCGCTGGTTTAAGACTTTCCTCGCTTCATCTACGAAGAGTATACCTTGATTAATATATTACATGTGTATGTAAGAGAAATCATCTATTAACTTTTTAATTTAATTGAAATTTTGATACAAAGTAAATAAAAATTATTTAAAATTAATATTAATATTATTAAATTTAATTTATAAATTTTTATCTAAATTTCATTAAGTTTTACAAAATTTTATTAACTTTATTAAATTCTATAAAATATTATTAAAATTGTGATCAACTTTTTTTTTCAATTGTTCAATTTTTTTATTTATTTTTCAAAAAAAATTATTTCAATAAAATCAAATAGAAATTTCGTTCAAAAAAATGAAAATTAAAATGATTTACTCCACTTGTAAATATTTAACAAAAATTTGTTTTTACTCCAATAAAAATTTACTAAAAAAAAATGAAAAATAAAATTTTGTTTAAAATACTCCTTTTTTGCTTTAAAAAAAAAAAAAAATTTTAATTTGTAACTTTCAACGTTATAAATTAAAATTGTTAATTTCTGGCTATATTAAAATTGAAAATTTTTTTAAATTAAAAAAAATTATTGAATTTAGTTAAATTTAAAAAACTTTATTTTTTATCAAAATTACTTCAAAAAATTTTCAATTTTTGTAACAGCAGTAGTTTAATTTTTCACTTAAAAATTCAGAAAAAAAAAGTTGAAATTTTTTTTTATCTCATTTAAAAAAAATTTTTTTTTAAGTAAAATTAAAAAAAAAAAATATTTTTTTTGAGTAAAATCTAAAAAAAATTTTTTTATTAATTTGTTCATTTTTTTATTTAATTAAAAAAAAATATCAATAAAATCATATAGAAATTTCATTAAAAAAAAATAGTTGATCTTACTTTTAAATATTTCCCAATTTTTCAAATCTTCAACATATGTTTTTTTTTTCTTTAAATTTTTTAGTAATAATTTTTTAAATAAAGAAAATTCTAAAAATTTTACGTATGTCGGCTAATTTAATTTTCATGATGAACTAAATAATTTGCATAGTTTCCCACAGGTACAGTTATTTTTACATTAAAACATGTCTTCAATACTAAAATTTAGACTATTCACAAACTTGGAAAAAAAAAAAAAAAAAAACCTAAACAAAAAAAAAAAATAAAATAAAAACAATAAAAAAAAAAATACAATTAGTTCATAACGTTGGCTGTCTTAAATATTTTAATTTCTAAGGTAATTTCACGCTCACCTTACTTATTTTTTATATTATCGTGTGTCTGCTAACTTCAAGGTTATAATTAGCTTCATTACCTTAAGTTGATTACTTTAATTATTGAAGCTATTAATTAACTCACCGTAATTTAAAATCACAATAAACATTAGATCATAATAAATAATAACTGATAAATTATTCTTCTAAAAACAATAAAAAACTAAAAATTTAAGTAAATGGTACCTGCAATGATTAGTGACTTATCTAAAAATTTTAAAAAGTAAATAAAGCATATGTATACACACAGCAAGTAAATAAGTTAAGATATGGTTATATTATACTGATTATAATAATTCAGTAAGCTTTAAAACTATTTGAGTGAACAAATGACCTCATACTGAATGAAATGAATAATGAAAATAATTCTGACATCAACAGAACAAGAATGCCATTTTCCAGGAAGATTATTATTTAAATCAAGGACTTTTTTCATAAACAACTTCTGAGTTTTCCTAAAAAAAAAAAAAAAGTAAACACAAAAAATAAAATAAATTATATTGAAGGCACGTGCACCACCGAAATCTAAGAGTATTATTATTATTATTATTATTATTTTTATTATTATTGTTGTTGGTGTTACTATTATTTTTATTTTAATATTACTTGTATAGTTCCACAGGTTGAAATATTTCAGCTCAGGATTTACACTGTTTCGTTTTTTCAATAATTTACAAACTGATTAAATGACAGACTTGCTTTGTAATTAATGTCACTCACGTATTGTTTCAATCAACGATAAATATACCATTATAAGTAATTTTTTTGCTATAATAAACCGACTACTGACTTGTCTACCTGCTAAGATAGTGAATGGGCGTGGCTTACTAATCGAATTTAAACGAAAAACTTCGAATATTTCCGAAGATCTTCTTCATTATTTTATTTTATATATTTTATTACATATATTACATAATAAGAAGATACGTGGTTAATTTTTATGATTTTTATTTTTGACTTTGTTTTATTTAATTTAGACAGAAATTTTTTTATTTATTTTCAGTTTTAAACTCTCGGATCATTTATGATATTTATGCATTTATTTTACTATATAGTTTTAATTTTGCAATTGGTCATTTTACCTTTGTTTGTTATTTTACTTGCTCACTCGAGGTATTTTACTGGATAATTAACCTTAAAAATATTTTGCACGCTAAAATTCCACAATACTGAAGTCAGCTGATAAAAATTAAGTTAGTCGACATTTCAAAATTATTACATTAAGGTTAGCAGTCGCTGAAACATTTTTTAATTAATAAATTTGCTTTGAATAATTATTTTTAAAAATTTTTTAAGTGTCATTTTTTTAGACAAAATTTGTTTGTTAAAAAAATTCTTAAAATTATAAAATATCTATGATATTGAAATTGACAGACATTAGAAATTTTTTAATTATGAAATAATTATAAAAAAAATTTAATTAAAAAATTTCACATGTGAAATTTAATAAAAAATACAAATGAAAATTTTTAAAAGCATTTTTTACAACACTGAAGTTGACAGACATTAAAAATTTTTGTAGTAATTAAATTTAAAAAAATAAATTTTATTTAAAAGTTTCACATGTGAAAATTAATAAAAATTACAAGTGAAAATTTTTTATTGTAATTGATTTGTCAAAATTTTTAAAATTGATGATTTTTACGATTTTTTTCAACAAATAAATTATTATAATAAAAATTTTCTAAAAAATTCGACTTGTTGATGTCAAAAAAATTTATTCTTGCTTTTTTTTAAATGTTTTTTTTTAATAGTATCTATTTGTTGTAAAATTCCAAAAAATTGACATCTGTCAGCTGATGCCATTAAATTGAGCTGTCACTTCAAAATTTTCTTAATTTTTCTTTAACAACTAAATTATGGCAAAAAAAAATTATCAATAAAATGAACTTGTAGAAATTTTCATAAATTAAAAATGCAATTTTTTAAAAATAATTTTTGTTATTCATGTCTCTTTTTACTTTTTCTTAAATTAATTAATTGCAATTAAAAAAATTTCATTAATAATTTTTTTAAAACTCACTTGTTGAATTTTTTTATTAAATTTATTTCATAATAATTTAATTGATAAAATTATAAAAAAATTTCTAATATGTCAGTCAACCTTAGTGTCTTAAAACTGTCACTTGTTATCACTTTATCACTTGTAAATTGAGCGGTAATTAAAAAAATTTTTAATTTACACAATTTGATTATTATTTAACTTACTTTCAATAAATTTTATTATTTTTATCCAAAAAATTTAAAACACTTAAAAAAATTTTTTAAATCAGCTGTTAATAAAATTTTCTAAAAACTCACTTTAAATAAATCCCACGTGACAATAGTACATTTATTTATTTATTTATTAGTTTCCCAGATGGCAGTGTAATAAATTTAGGTGAAATTTTTTTTTAATTTAATTTTTAATCTTATGCAAATAATATTTTTAATCATAACAATTAAAGAAAAAATTTTAACTGTCAAAATTTTCTTGTCAAACTAATTAAAAAAAATTTTTGCACTCCCTCTGTAGAATTTTTTAAAAATTAAAAAAATTTTTATGAAAACCCGCCTTAGCGCATATAGATATTTTAAAATGGCGTCGACAAAGAATTACTAAGCACTGTTGTCACATTTTATTGTACAGTGTTTCCAATTTTCCGTTTGTTTACATGTTAAATTCAATTTGTCAGTTTAAACAAAAGTATTTTTATAAAAGTTATTAATTAATTAATAATTATTTTGAAAATAATAATGTAGCTCGTAAAATTAAATAATAAAACAGATTATTTAGTGTTAACAACAATGACCTTGACTGCTGTCATTTTTGTGTTATAAAATTTTTTATAAAATTTTTAATTAAAATAATTAAATTTATATTCTTCTACATTAATTAATAAGAAATATTTTTAAAGTTATTTATTTCTTAATTTTATATTTTAAAAATATATATTTTGGAAAATTCCAAAAAAATTTTTAATATCTGTTAACTTCAGTTTTCTTCCATGAAAATTATATGATATTGAAATCAGCTGACATGTGATAATTTATAGAATTTTTTTAATTTTTTTTTTTAATAGATAAATTTATTGTAAAACAAATTTTGTTAAAAATTCCATTTTGATGTGTCAAAAAATTATTGTTGTCATTTTTTTAAAAATATTTTCTTAGTAGAAATTGATATGGCATTAAATTTAGCTGTCACTTCACAATTGTTGTAATTTGATTTAACAAATAAATTATAGCAAAAAAAAATTATTATAAAAATGGACTCGTAGAAATTTTAATAAATTAAAAATACAATTTTTTAGAACAAATTTTTTTGCCAAAGAAAATTAAAAAATTTTCCCACTTAAAAAAAATTTGACCTGTAAAAAACTTGAAAAATTATAAGTGTAATTTTTTAGAAATATCATTTTAGTTGTAATTTAATTAATAGAAAAAATCAAAAATTTTTTTTTGTCCTTATAAAGGAGGACCGCAAATTAGCAGCCGCTTTGGTGGCAGTTCAACTTCAACAACAACAAAAGCATCAACAAATGCATAATCAAACACATCACGATGATCCGTCTTTACCTGATGTCAGCCAATTAGCAACATTATCACCTGTTAATGCTTATACCATCCAGACGATTGTTGAGCCTGAACCGTCATCTATTTATTCAGCTATCCAGTCGTTTAAGCGTATTAACCATCATGTTAAACAGGAGTTTATAAATGTTAAAAGTGAATATGATATTGATATATCAGCTGAGAGTAGCGAAGATGCTGCTACGCCAATATCTGGACCCAAACGGTCGTTACCTCATAAAAAGCGGATTGCGAGAAAATTGAAGCAACAGAACAAAACTAATTTAAAACGAAATTCTGGAAAAAATAATCAGGATGTTATTGTTTATAATAATGCTAATGAAGGATTGAGCCAGTCTTTTAAATGTGAACTGTGCAATAGTAAATTTAATACACAATTAAAATTTTTTGAACATCTTAAGGTAAAAAAAAAAAATTTATATATTTATTCAAACTAGAAAATCGAGCGCGCTTTTGCCAAAATGTTTATTACAGACAATTTGATTAAACAATATTTTTACAAATTTTAATTAAAATATCATTAGTGGACAAAATACGTCATTTTTTAATTATTGACATTTTTAGATAGATTTCTTTAGAAATAAAATAAAAAATTTCCTAAAAACAAATAAAAAGTTAAAAAAAAAGAAACAAATATAGATCAAAAAATAAATGCAAAATAACAAATATTAATTAACAAAAAATATATTTACACATCTATATCTGGATTATACTCAGTATAATCTGGATTATACTCATTATAATCTGGATTATACTCATTATAATCTGGATTATACTCATTATAATCTGGATTATACTCATTATAATCTGGATTACACTGGGTGATATCTGGATTATACTAGCTACTATCTGAAATTTTTTATGGCATCAAATTTAATTGTCACTACAATTTTTTAATTTTCTTTTACAAAAAAATTTTTTCCAAAAAATTATTCATAAAAAATTTCATTTTTTATTCCATAAAATTCCTACATGTCAATTTAGAAAAAAAAAATTTTTTTTTTTTTTCATAATTTATTTGTTACAAAAATTATTAAAATTATCAAATTTCCACTAAATTAATTTCTATTACAATTAAACAGCTCAATATTAATTAATTATTTAATTAAGTAAACTGCGGTCTCAAAATTTAACTATTTTTTTTTTTTTACAGAATCATTATGAACCAGTAAAACAAGAATCAAGGATAGTACAAACAACCAATACCAGCAGTATAACAATTTCTCCACCAGAAACTGTTCAAAATTTAGCCAATACTGGTATCGAAGAATTTAGCGAGCCCGAAGACTTAATGGAGGGAATTAGAGGAGTTGGTAAGAAAATTAAAATTAAAAATAATAAAATTAAACATTGTTAAATAATTACATTACACTGAAAATGACTTGCTTTCAATAGTCAATTCTTTTCAACACTTTTTAGTTGAAGAAACCGGAGCACGCATTGATGATGATTCAGAAATAAGTCCACTTGGAGAAGTTAATCACAGCTCAGCTCTGTGGTCCATATCTACGAATAATACTGATCCAATAGCTCATGATCTAAATGATTCATCGATAGTTAATGAACAAGACTCATCCGATAAATTTGATACTGAAACTGGTAGCCCTAAAAAAAAGAAGACTAGCAAAACGCGTAAAACACAAAGTAAGGACAAGGTTGATAATTTTTTTTTTTTTTAATGAACAGTTCTTTTAAAGGTTTTATATTTACAGATAGTGAAATGACATGCCCACAATGCGGTAGAACATTTCACCATAAAAACAGTCTTGTTTATCATATGAGATCTCATAGTGGTGAACGTCCACATCAATGTGAAATTTGTGGCAAAAGCTTTTTTGCTGCTAGTGCTTTAAAAGTTAGTAAAGTTTCAATTTATAGCACGTTAATTAAGCAAAAGGATGATAAAAAAAATTTTTTTTGCTCTAATTAACTCAGAAATATTAAAATTTACTGAAAAAATTGAAAAAAAATTTTTTCGATGCGTCAATTTTACTTTAAAAAAAAATTTTTTAAATGAGAAGGGTGCACATAAAAAAAAAAATAATTTTTTTTTTTTTTTCTAAATTTTTAAGTCAAAAATTAAACTTTTGCAATTATAAAAATTGAAAATTTTCTGAAGTAAATTTGATAAAAATTTAATTCTTTTAAATCTATCTAAATTCAATAATCTATATTATTAAGAGAATAAAAAAAATTTTGTTCACAAAATAGTCATATAAATTTTAAGAAAATTGGTTTTTTGAGAACATTTGATTTTTTTGATTAGAATAAAATTGCCACTTAATTAAAAAAAAACAAATCAACTTCTAATAAATTAATAAATATAATTATTATGCTGAAGTTAGCCGTCAGCTGTCAATTTTAAAAATTTTAGCAACAAATCAATTACAATAAAAAAATTCTTTTAAAAATTTTCACTTGTAATTTTTATTAATTTTCACATGTGGAATTTTTTAGTTTAATTTTTTTTTATTATAAAATTTTTAGGTAATTTTTAATGTCTGCCAACTTCAGTGTCATATATAATTTTTAAATTATAAATTTTTAAAAAATTAATTTTTTGAGAACATTTGATTTTTTTGATTAGAATAAAATTGCCACTTAATTAAAAAAAAACAAATCAACTTCTAATAAATTAATAAATATAATTATTATGCTGAAGTTAGCCGTCAGCTGTCAATTTTAAAAATTTTAGCAACAAATCAATTACAATAAAAAAATTCTTTTAAAAATTTTCACTTGTAATTTTTATTAATTTTCACATGTGGAATTTTTTAGTTTAATTTTTTTTTATTATAAAATTTTTAGGTAATTTTTAATGTCTGCCAACTTCAGTGTCATATATAATTTTTAAATTATAAATTTTTAAAAAATTAATTTTTTGAGAACATTTGATTTTTTTAATTAGAATAAAATTGCAAAGTGTCAAACAACTAGGCCAGTTTAAATTACTGGGACTTTTATCTTATTACAATTTTAATACGAATTCTGTTAATAATTTTAATTAAAAACATCTTTTGTTATTTTAACAAAATCGTTTTTATAATATTTTAATAATATTAATTATTTTTTATTAATAATATTTAAAATTTTTTAAATAGGTACACAAACGCTTACATAGCGGAGACAAGCCTTACAAATGTGAAGACTGTGGTCGTCATTTTCGTCAATGGGGAGATTTAAAATACCATTCAATGAGTATTCATTCTGAACAACGGCAGTTTCAATGCGAATATTGTGGGAAAGATTTTGCTCGTAAATACTCACTAATTGTTCACCGTCGAATTCACACAGGGGAAAAAAATTATCGCTGTGAATATTGTAATAAAACATTCCGAGCAAGTAGTTATCTTCAAAATCATCGTCGTATTCATACAGGAGAAAAACCCCACCCTTGTACTGTCTGTGGAAAACCTTTCCGCGTGCGTAGCGACATGAAACGACATATGCACACTCACACGAGAGGCCGATCAGAACGGCCAGCTAATCGTACCATTACAGGTAAAATAGTTAATGAAAAAGATAAAAATGGAGTTCAATCAAGATCATTAATCCAAGATCTTGTTCAAGAATTAAAACTTGAGTCACCAAATAGTATCGTTGAAATCGTCCCGCCAGATGATAATCCTGAAAGTATTTTGCCTCATGAAGGTGGCTCACAGAGTTTAGACTACAATGTTACTGATTCCACTGATGCTAACTCTAATGATCGTGATCCACTTGAAGCTGTTGACAGAACATCTGATACTTTGTAAGTATTTTTTATTTAATAATTAGACTATTAATATTTATCTATTTATATTTTTTTTTCTCTTTTCCAGACAATATTTTTTTATGTAAATGAAAGAGCTACAAGTTATTCAAGTTATAAATGACTGTAAAAAAAAATGAAATTTAAATTTACGCAATATAAGGTAAAATCATTTCATTAAATTTAAAATTTTAAACATTTTGTACATACTTGTAAGGAAAATACGACTGAAGAATGTTTAATGTTTAAACTCTTTTCATAGAATGGCTTAATAAATATTATTATTATTATTAATATTAATATTATTAATATTATTAAAAGAAAAAGAACAATTTTTTTTTCAGGATGAAATCGGATTTAATATGATAAGTTTTTAGGCCGCATTCGAAAATGATCTATCTCTGGATACGTAATTGAAAATTGACCTTGTATCTTGTGAAATATTGACATTTTTAAAGATATAAGCTCATCCCAATGTTACACTCATCGAGACCTTTCATTTTAGTACCCACATCAATTTTTCATATATTTTATATATTTATATATTTGTATATATGAAAAATATATCAAAAATGTATTTGGGTACTCAAATGAAAGCTCTTGATGAGTGTAACATTAGGATGAGCTCATATCTTTAAAAATGTCAATATTTAAGATAGTACAGAGCAATTTGATAAATATCTTGTGAAATATTGACATTTTTAAAGATATAAGCTCATCCCAATGTTACACTCATCGAGACCTTTCATTTGAGTACCCACATCAATTTTTCATATATTTTATATATTTATATATTTGTATATATGAAAAATATATCAAAAATGCATGTGGGTACTCAAATGAAAGCTCTTGATGAGTGTAACATTAGGATGAGCTCATATCTTTAAAAATGTCAATATTTAAGATAGTACAGAGCAATTTGATAAATATCTTGTGAAATATTGACATTTTTAAAGATATAAGCTCATCCCGATGTTACACTCATTGAGACCTTTTATTTGAGTACCCACATCAATTTTTCATATATTTTATATATATTACATATATATTAATATATGAAAAATATATCAATATGCATGTGGGTACTCAAATGAAAGGTCTTGATGAGTGTAACATCAGGATGAGCTTATATCTTTAAAAATGTCAGTAGTTGACAAAATACAAAGTCATTTTTTAATTATTGATATTTTTAAAGATATAAGCATATTTCGAAGTTACACTCATCGAGACCTTTCATTTGAGTACCCACATCAATTTTTCATATATTTTTTATATTTATATATATGTATATATATAAATATATCAAAAATGCATGTGGGTACTCAAATGAAAGCTCTTGGTAAGAGTAACATCAGGATGAGCTTAAATTTTAAAAAACGTCAATATTTCAGAAAATACAGTGAATTTAGCAAAAGTCATTATTTAATAAAGCAAAACTTTAATTATTTATAGTTCACAAGTCACGGCCGTCACATAGTGACTGCAAGGTTGCTAGTTTTATAATTATCCTCTCAATAAAAAAAAATCAAAGGTAAGAATTCTTAAATAAAAATAATTTATTTTTGCATTAATTACAACGCAATTAGTAAAACAAGAAATAAACAACTTTTTTTATTAAATTTCTAATGCGACCTCGCAATTTCTGAAAAAAATTCTAATATATTTTGAATTGTAAATTCAAGAGCTATTTGACTGTCCGGATAACATCGTTGAATCAACTCTTCGATGTAAATGTACTGAGCAATAAATTCACCCTGCATTTCACGCCAAACGACCTGTAAAAACCGAGTATTATAATTTTAATTTTATAAGTAAATTTTTTTTTTATAAATACTCGTATGACAACTTACTTGTAATAAGTTTTCTTCTTCACATAAATGTTTTTCAACTTTTCGATACAAATTTTCTAATCCTTTTTTAACTTCTCGAGCTGGATATTCTTTAACAACTCGACGCAATTCCTGTTTACTGAATGCCATTTGGTAACTTATTTCAGATTCTTTAACTCCAGCACCCACTTTTGCTTGAACGCCTTCAAAGAATAGCTTTAAAAAAAAATAATAAATATAGAAGATATACAAATTAATTAAATGTAGAATTAAAATATTTATTTCTTCTTTGAAAAAAAAATTTAATAAATTAAAAATTTTAATAAACTCAAAAATTTAATAAATTAAAAATTTTAATAAACTCAAAAATTTAATAAATTAAAAATTTTAATAAA
>JZSA01006766.1:0-15239 GCA_000956155.1 Cotesia vestalis | reverse complement strand
TTAAAAAGTTCTAAAAATATTTTTGAAATGTCCCAAAAATGTCCTAAAACTGTCCCAAAATTGTACTTCAACTGTCCCAAAAAAGGTCAATAAATGTTTTATCCATAAATTTCTAGACAAATCTACAGCTGTGCAAAAATAAATTTTTTTTTCTTAAATCATTTAATAATTGTTTAAAATTGTCGTAAAATTGAAGAATTATTCTTAAAAATTTCAAAAAAATACGTAAAATTGACGAAAAATTACTTAAATGCACTATTTTAAAATTTCTGGTTATTTCTAAGATGTCCCAAAATTGTCCCAAATTGTGTCACGTTTGGATGTCCCAAGCTTGGGACATTTTTGGGACAATTTTTTTTTACACGGGAATAGCTTACTATAGCAAAAAGTGTCGTGACAATTTTTCGTAAGAATTTTTTCCATCTAGCCCCCTTTCGCAACGCGCCATAAGGAACTTCGTTCCAAAAATAAAAAAAATTTTCTATGAAATAAATTCAGAAAAAAAAAAAAAAATTAATTTTAAATACTTACACTTACTATAAGAGAAGATCTTAATTTTTCCAAAATGTGAAAGTCCTGAATAATTGTTTGTAATTCATCCCATTTTAATTCAACTTCTTCATGTAACATTTTCTCCTCTTTAAAAATTAAAAATAATTATAAATTATTTTTTTTTTTTTAATTTTATTTTTCTATCGAAAAATTTTTTAAAATAAAAAAAAAAAATTATACTAACCATCTCGTTTGGACGTTGACTTTTTATACTGTATTCGAAATCTAAATGCTTCCAAAAAACTTGAAACAACAATTGTTAATACTATCATAGTGACTAAATAAAAAGTCATAAAATAAAATCGGGTATAAAATCCAACTATCACTGCATAAGCATTCATTAAAATGAACCAATTATTAACGACTGTTAATTCAAATAACGTCATTTCACTTGCCATTAAATTATCAAATGTATTTAAATAATAATATCCCAAAGTCGTACTGCCATTTGCTGAGTACTTGTAAAAATCTTCAACTGTTGTATTTCTGGAGATAAAATAATAATTATTGGCCATTAGTAATATATTAAATTGAGAAAAAAAATTTTTTTTTTTTTTTTTGAAAAAAAAACGAACAATTAATTTTTTATTACATTGCTAATTTTTTTCAAAATAAATTTTTTTTTATTTCAGAGAAATAATTTTTTTAAATATTTATACTTACACACAACAATTACGCATATCATAACCGGCAAACATTTCCATACCGATAATTGCAAAGAAGTAATACAAAATAAGCATTACAATTGCCGTAGAACACATCAGTGGTGAAAGTATAACCAATGTACCAAAAACATCACGATAACGTTTCTTTATTTTAAACAATCGTAGAAGACGAAGTGGTCGGAATATTACGAAGAACATTGCATTTGGAAATAATGATAAGCCACAAGCAGCTATTAATGGCATTACTGATGCTCCTAAATCAAAAAGATTCCATCCTGAACTGAGATATCGTCGGATTCCCAATCCAAGAACTTTAGTCATTGCTTCAGTTACAAACACTGCATCAATTTTAACAATATAAAAATTTTATTTTAAGACATTATTGTATTTTTTAATAGTTATTTATAATATTATGTGGTAGAATACTTACATCCACCAAAAGCAAGTGTGTCCCAATCAGCAGCAAATTTATGAGCCGCTACTACTTGGTTGGTTGATGACTCCAAAAGTCTACAACCCATGGCTACTCCGTTTAAGATTATAGAAGCATCTGTAGTAAAATTTCAAAAATAAAATAATTAATATTTAAATAATGACTTGGAAAAAAAAATTTCAATTTTTTCTATTTTGTAAGAAGAAAATTCTTATATTATTGACATTTTTAAAGATATAAGCTCATCCCGGTGTTACATTCATCGAGACCTTTCATTTGAGTACCCACATGGCATTTTTGATATATTTTATATATATGGTATTTGTGATATATAAATATATAAAATATATGAAAAATTGATGTGGGTACTCAAATCAAAGGTCTTGAAGAGTGTAATGTCGGGGTGAACTTATTTTTTTTAAAATGTCAATATTTCACAAGATACAAGGTCATTTCTTAATTATGTATCTAGAGATAGAGCATTTTTTAATGCAGCCTAA
This sequence comes from Cotesia vestalis, assembly GCA_000956155.1. NCBI lineage: Eukaryota > Metazoa > Arthropoda > Insecta > Hymenoptera > Braconidae > Cotesia > Cotesia vestalis. Next base: position 13,089 of record JZSA01006766.1, on the reverse strand, counting down.
ATACTTTTCACAATAAATTGACTTTTTAAAATGATATGAAACCTTGAAAAGGCTCAAATTTAAGACCTTTGCAATGACACTAAATTTCACTTAAAAAAAAAAAAAAAAAAAAAATGATTTTATCATATGACTATTTTGGGAATAAAATTTTTCTTATTCTTTTAATAATATTGATTAAAGAAAACTTACAGACAAAAGTTTCAAAATAAGGCCATCTGATCGCAATGTGAGCTCCATTGCAAAGCATTTGCAAAGGTGGCCAAGCCGTGTGATACCAAGGTATCCCCGAATATTGTGGTTCCCATTCTAATGTTGTTACATCATAAACCATAAGGAATTCTTCACAACTTAATGCACCACTATTAGAAGAATTCAAATGGCGAAACATCAAAATGATATCTAGCGTACCTAAAAATCAAACATTTATTAAAAAAATTTTTTCATGCACTGAGAAAAAATTAATTTGAAAAAAAAAAAAAAAAAAATGTTTAAAATTAAAAAAAAAATTTTTTTTTTTTTTTAATTTTTCTATTAATGTATATTTAATTATAAAATAAACAATATACTTTTTTTGGGAGCATAATAACGCATTAATCCTTCAAATTGTTTAAATTTCATTTGATCCGGATTTTGTTTAGAAACAAGAAGTTTAAATGCATGTTGACATGCTCGCCGTTTGTGAAGAAATAATTTTTTAAATTTATCTCGCTCGGCAGACGTAAACGTTTCATTGACAACAGCTAACATGAGATTCATCATGACGTAGAGCATCATTGATAAATAAGATACAAAATATATCGCATACCACTTGCTTTTAGAAAATGAAGGCATCATTACATCTGGAAAGCTATAAAAAAAAATAATAGTGTAGTAACTGATATATTGTCATGTTAAACCAAGAGAAAAAATGTCTTTTAAAAAATAATTGAAATTTTTGTGACAAGAAATTAATTTGTTAAAAATATTAAACAATTTTATTTTTTAGCTAAAAGAATAAAAATTTTTTCAGTGAAAATTTTTCATGAAAATTTGAAAGTTGTCTATCTACAATTTTTTTTTTTTTTCTAATCAAAAAACTATTTTTCTGTGTTATTAGTTGTTGAAAAATTGAGCTTATAATTTTTTGAATTTTTTAGATGAAAAATTTTTCAACAAAAAAATTATTGAAAAATTTTTTTTAAAAGAAATTTTTACTCTCAGTGTAATATTATAATACTACTTACTTAGCCGTTGTTAACAGAACAAAAAGACTAACAAAACTGTCTTGTAATGTTGCAAAATTGCGATTTGTTTCAGAAAACATAAAGTAACCCAATACCATATAAACAATGATAAAAAACAATAAAAGACCAAGCATATCTAAAATTGGTGGTAGAGTTTGCAAAATTTGTCTAATAAATCTTCGTACTCCGCCACAATATTTGGTATCAACTAAGAAAATTGGTCTTAATGCTCTAGTCACTCTAAAATGGGATGATTGTCGAATAACAACAATTACTGCTTCCAAAAACATTATTGCCAATGTAACACACTGAAAATAAAAATTATTAATTAATTTTTTTGTAAGAAAATCTAAAAAAAAAATTGAATAAAATTTTAAAAACCTTCAACATAGTTCGCTTGTGTTTTAAGATAGTGCCCCAACCAATCCATCTTAATTTCAATGCCAACTCCACGCCGATTGTTAATAATGCTAAAAGTTCAATAGAACCGTGTAGCCAAACTGGCAACTGAAATAAATTAGGAGTTTATTTTAAATTTTTCGAAAAATTAATTTTTTGAACAATGAGACTTTTTAAAATTAAATTATGATAATTAACTTAAGTAAATCTAACACATGTATTTGTAAAATAATTGTAGTCGCTAATAACCTTATGTAGTTGATGCGACTTTAAATAAATTAAAATGTTAAAAAAAAAAATTTTTTTTTTAAATTTTGAAAAAAAATTTTTTTCTTAAATTTTGAAAAAAAAATTGAAAAAAAAAATTGAAAAAAAAATTGAAAAAAAAAAATTGAAAAAAAAAATTAAAAAAAAAAATTTTTTTTTAAATTAAAAAAAAAATAGTTTAAAATATTATGACTTTTTTTTTTGGTAAATTAAAATATTTTAAAAGCCTATTTGTTCATAATTTTTCATAATTTATAAAATTAATTACTCGAAAAATTGACACCGCTGGTTCTTCAACAAAAGCAAGAGCTAGTAGTAGTAAAGAAGTAAAAAGATCAAGGCCATAATACCAATTGTTATGAACTAAAAGATATGCTGGTAAATCTTCGGGATGGCGGGGATGAGAATCAAATTTTTCATTATTTTGTCCTTCCTAAAAATAAATAATTACAATTAAACCAATATAAAATTTTTTTATACAACATATCTCTGCTTATTGTTATGCTCGTCACAATGTGAAATAATATTTAATAAATTTGAAGATCTTCAAATTAAAAAAATTAAAAAAAAAAAATTGAACAAACAAATTTTATCTAGTTTTAAATTCCAATCTATTTATATTTACTCTGATAATTTATTTCAATAAATTAACTACTTATCGCTTACGACCATATGCAACCTTGAAAAGACAAAAATTTAGATCAAAAATATTTTTTAGACACTAATTTAAATTTAAAAAAAAAAAATTAATTTTATTGTAGGAGGTGAAAATTTTTTCTTGTGCTCTTAATTAAATAGAATTAATTTATTGTATAAATTTGAAAATACCTCTAAAAATATTGCAGCTTCATGATAATTCATTTCCCAATGTATGTCAGGATCATTGATGGTTTGCTTTGCAAAGACAGTACTTTCAGCGAGATCATCGATTTCAATATCTCTTGGAGTTGCTTGATATGAGTCCGGTATTGTGTCATTGTCGTGAGTGGAAGCTTTCGGTTGATAGTCTGAAGAAGTGCAAGACAATATAGATCCATACTCTAAAAAAATTAAAGAGGGCCGGAAGATTTTTGAAATAAATAAGAAAAATAGAGATAATGATGTGACTTTCTGCTGATGTATTATAAATTTAATAAAATTTCATTTAAAATAAATTTTATTTTTTTTTATTTATTTTTTAAACTTTGAGGTATGCTAGAAAATTTTATGAAGCTTAAATTAGCAGAAATTTTTTAATTTTGAGAATATTTATTATTAAAAAAAATTGTTACAAAAAAAGTCAAAAAAAAAAAAAAATTTTTCACAAGTAAAAAATTTGAAGAACTCTGAGTGCAATTTTTTTAAAATTATTTTATTGATTTAAAATTGATTAAAAAATATTATTTAAAAAATTGGATTTGTAGAAATTTAATAAAATTAAAAATTCAATTTTTTAAAAATAATTTTTTTGTTAAAGAAAATTAAAAAATTGCCAAGTGACAGATAAATTAAATGTCATGAACTGTCAAGCTAATTTAATTGTTATATTTTAAATTTAAAATAATTGACTGTCAATTACAAGAATTATTTACAATGACAATAAAGTTAGCTGTCACTTGACAATTTTTTTATTTTTTTTAAACAAAAAAATTTGCTCTAAAAAATTGCATTTTTTATTTATTAAAATTTTTACAAGTCCATTTTTTTAATAATTTTTTTTGTCTGTAATTTATTTGTTAAAGAAAATTTAAAAAAATTGTTAAGTGACAGCTAAATTTAATGAAAATAAATTTAGCAGATATTTAATAATTTTTAGGATTTTTTTTAACAAATAAATTATGACAAAAAAAATTGAAATTTAAAAATTAAAAAAAATTAAAAATCCAATTTTTGAAAACTAATTTTTTTGTTAAATAAAATTTAAAAATTCTCTAGTGACTGCTAACTTTAATGTCATCTAAATTTGGTGATGAAAATTAACTTAGCAGATAGTTGATAATTTTAAGAATTTTTGTAGTAAAATAAATTATGGCAAAAAAAATTATTAAAAAAATTGACTTGTGGAAATAAAAAAAAATAAAAAAATGGAATTTTTGAAAAATAATTATGTTAAATAAAATTCAAAAATTTTCAAGTAAAAGCTAACTTGAATATCATGAATTTTTGTATCAAATAAATAATAAAAAAACAAATTTTTGTTTTAAATTGACACTTAGAAATTTTAAAAAACTAAAAATGCAATTTTTTAAAAATAATTTTTTGAAGAAAATTTATTTGTTAAAAAAAAAAATTAAAAAATTGTCAAGTGACAGCTAACTTTAATGTCATTTGTTTACAAGTAGAAGATTGAGAATCATGTTGACATTTATTTATATTTATTATTACTCAGAAAGTTTAAGACGATATAACTTTAAAATGATTGATAAATAAAACTAGTGTCTACTGTAGATTAATAAAAAAAAAATAAATAAATAAAATAGAGATCAAAGAAGAATTATTGAATAAATAAAAAAATAGATCTAAATAAAAACAAAGTCTTAAAAATAGTACTTACTAGGACTAGTCCTAAAGTTTTCCTGTACATCATCATCAAATCGTTGATATTGACTAGAAAATCTGGAGTCGTCTGATGAATTCATTTGACAAAATCCTCTTGTAAATTAGCAATAAATAATACCGTTCAAGACATTCACGAGACAAGCATTGTTGAATATTCCTTTTATTTTCTGTCGGCGGAGTTACTATCAGTTACACTGAATTTTATGTTGTTCGCATTTATATATTTATATTCTACATACATCACTATTCATATGTGTATGTTACCTACAAAATAACATGGAATGTTTAATTATTAACTTTGTATACTTTGTATCATATACACACTTACAAATTTACTTATACGCACTTACTGTATTACTGTTTATGTAAACAGGGATCGTCCACAAAAATACGGAGTTGTTTTCCTGTCAAAGTTCGTGCGCACCAGTCTTTAAAATTTATTCATAAAAAAAGAGAATGGTTGGTTACGTTCACTGTTATAATACTGAAGTTAGCAGTCAGCTGTTAATTTTAAAAATTATTTTAACAAATTAATTACAATAAAAAAATTCTTCTAAAAATTTTCACTTGTAATTTTTATTAATTTTCACATGTGAAATTTTTTAATTAATTTTTTTTTTTTTTATTTTTTAATTGATACAAAATTCTTAAAAAATTTTTAATATCTGACAACTTCAGTGTTATTCCCTGTTTTCTTCCATGAAAATTATATGACACTGAAGTCAGCTGACATGTGATGATTTATAGGATTTTTTTATGACGTTTAAGTTAGCTGTCACTTTACAATTGTTTTCATTTGTTTAACAAATAAATTATAGCAAAAAAAAAATTGTTAAAAAAAATGGAGTTGGAAAATTTTGATAAATAAAAAATGCAATTTTTTTGTTAAAGAAAATTAAAAAATTGTTAAGTGACAGCTAACTTTAATGTCATGATTTTTAAAATTTTTTTTCAATATATAAATTTATTGTAAAACAAATTTTGTTCAAAATTTCAATTTAAGGTGTCAAAAAATTATTGTTGTAATTTTTTTAACAATATTTTCTTAGTAGAAATTTATATGACATTAAACTTACCTGTCACCTGATTAATTTTCAATTTTATTTAACAATTATATTAATTATAAAAAATTGTTTTTAAAAAATTACCTTTTTTTATTTTTAAAAATTTTTGGATGTCAATTTTTTTTTTGCCATAATTTAATTGTCAACAAAAATTCTAAAAACAATCAAACATCCCCTAAATTAAATTTCATGGAATTTATAAATATATTTGCTCTAAAATTTTAAAAATGACAGCTGTCAGCTGACTTCAGTCTTACAAAATTTATAAAACTCTTCTGTTTTCAATTTAGTGGACGCGCATGCGCACTGCAATTTTTAAGCAAAACGTTGTTGCGCACACACAACCATTTATGACACTGAAGTTGGCAGACATTAAAAATTATTTTAAAATTCTATAATAATGCAATTATTATAAAAAAAAAATTCCACATGTGGGAATTAATAAAAATTGTAAGTGAAAATTTTTAAAAGCATTTTTTAAGGTAATTGATTTGTTATTAAAATTTTTAAAAGTGACAGCTGACGGCTAACTTCAGAATTGTAGCCATATTTGTTATCTTCACAAGTGTTTTTTTTTTTTTTATTAAACATTTATTTACAATTGAATTTTTTTAAATAATTAACAAAATTATCAATGGAACAATTTATTATATTTATTTAAGCAATTAAAATTGTGTTTTTGAAGTGTCAAGTGTAAAAGATCAAAATTTATGCGCATGCGCTATTTTAATTCGATTAAAAGCATGGTTGCGTTTGTTTTTTTTTATGGGACTCCAAGTTTTTGTTCAAGCTCTGCTAGAAAATATTTTTCAAAATATTTAATTAGTTAAAAAAAAAATTAATTAAATTTTAATAAAATGTAATTAAAAAAAAGAATTAAAAAAATGCTAAAAATAAAAAATTGTATAATAGACATAAATTAGTCAAATCAAGTCTTAAGTTCTATTATTGTTTTTTTTTTATATAAATATATAAATAATATATATATTTCACATTCACGTGGAGTAAGTAATTTTTTTTTATTTATTAAACGTTGTAAATGATAAATTATACCTAATATATTCTTATTTTTTTTATAGGTTCAGATTAATGGATAATTTAAGGATTGTCTTGTTCATTAAATAAACTGTCATAGAAATTTCAATTATGACGTGGTACTTCCCGATAAAATACAAGTTGTAACCACAAGGAAATTAAGTGACATTGAAATTTTTTATAAATTAAATATTTACATAAAATGTGCTGTTAAATTAATATTACAAAATGGTAAGTAATTAATTATTTTGATAATTATTGGTAGTAGGATTTACAAAAGACATTTAAAAATATGTTTTTTTTGAAAATTTAGACATTATTTTTCTGTCATAAGAGTAATTTTATAAAAATTAATTTCTAAATTGTCAATTTTTTTTTTTACTTTTAAAACACAAAAAAAATTCTGTAGAATAAAATAATTTTTATATGTCAATTTTTTGATATTTTATTTATTAAAAAAATTAATTAAATCCCACTTTCAAAAAAATATGACACTGAATTTGAGAAATATATTGATAATTTATAGAATTTTTATAACTACTTAGTAAATTATAGCAAAAATTATAAATGTAATTTTTAAAAATACACAGTAAAAATTTTGCGTCATTGCGTCAAAAATTTTGTTTTAAATATTTAACACTCTATGTGTAAATTTAAAATTTATTTTGTTAAATATTTAACACTTTATTTGTAAATTAAAAATTTATTGTGTTAAATTAACACAAAAAAGTGTTAAATATTTAACAAATAAATTTTTTAACACAAAATTTTTCGACGCATTGACGCAAAATTTTTTAGTGTAATTTTTTTTTTCAAAAAAATTGTCAAGTGTCTCCAATGTCAGTCTCATAAACGATTTCTCTTTTAAACACACTATTAAAAAAAAATAATATTTATTTTCTAGAAAATGTTGTTACCACGAATTTTAATTCTCTTAACGAGTTTATCCGCAATCGAAAGTAAAAAAAAGTACCAAAAAGAAGACTTAGCATTATTAAAAGAAGAAGTACGTTCAATGTTCGACTACGCATACTCAAGCTACCTAAACTACGCGTATCCATATGACGAGCTGCGATCCCTGAGCTGTGATGGTTACGACACTTGGGGAAGTTTCTCCCTGACATTAATAGACGCCTTGGACACGCTAGCAGTAATAGGAAACTTCAGCGAGTTCCGGCGGATCGCCAACATCATCAGCACCAGAAACAATTTCGAAGCGAACATAAACGTTTCAGTCTTTGAAACCAACATAAGAGTAGTCGGTGGGCTCTTGAGTGCTCACTTATTGATAAAAAAGGCGGGAATGCCGCTACCACCCGGATGGCCGTGCAACGGGCCATTGTTACGCCTAGCAGAAGACATGGCAAAGAGATTAATCGTAGCTTTTGACACGCCAACCGGGATGCCTTACGGCACAGTGAATTTAAAATACGGAGTTCCAAGTGGAGAAACTACCATAACATGTACTGCGGGGATCGGTACGTTTCTCCTGGAATTTAGTACATTGTCAAGACTGACCGGTGATCCTCTGTACGAAGAAGTGGCAATGAATGCCGTAAAAGCGCTGCGTTATTACAGATCAAAAATAGGTCTCGTAGGTAATCACATTGACATTCTAACCGGTCAGTGGACTGCTCGAGACTCTGGAATAGGAGCAGGAGTTGATTCTTACTTTGAATATCTAGCCAAAGGGACGCTTTTGCTCCAAAATCCCGTACTGGCAGAAATATTCCACGATTACAGAGCAGCGATTGAAAAATACATTCGCAGAGAAGATTGGCATCTCTGGGTGTCAATGACTGAGGGGCATGTCACTCTTCCGGTTTTTCAATCTTTGGACGCTTATTGGCCCGGAGTATTGAGTCTATTTGGAGAAACAAATGACGCGATGAAATCAATTCATAATTATCATCAAGTTTGGAAGCAGTTTGGCTTTACGCCGGAGTTTTATAATATTGCTCAAGCTGAAGCTGGGACTAATAGAGAAAGCTATCCGCTTCGTCCGGAGCTTATTGAGTCGGTGATGTATCTTTACAGAGCTACCAAAGATCCTTATTTGATTCAGGTTGGCGTTGATATTTTGAAGAGCTTGCAGCACAGTGCGAGGACCAAGTGTGGCTATGCTACTATTAATGATGTAAGAGATCACAAAAAGTCCGATCGGATGGAATCTTTTTTTTTGGCTGAAACTACCAAGTAAAAATTTTTAAAAATTAAAAATTCAATTTGTAAAAATTTTTAAAAATTAAAAATTCAATTTGTAAAAATTTTTAAAAATTAAAAATTCAATTTGTAAAAATTTTTAAAAATTAAAAATTCAATTTGTAAAAATTTTTAAAAATTAAAAATTCAATTTGTAAAAATTTTTAAAAATTAAAAATGCAATTTTTTAAAAACAAAAAAAAAAAAGATTTCCATAGCTTTTTTGCCTACAAAAGTTGAAAAAAATTTTGGCTCTCAAGTTTTTGGATAAAATTTCTATTTTATTTTTTTTGATATACTTTTTTTTAAAAAATAAATTTCTTAAAATTAAATTAGGCGACATTTCAAAATTTCGAGAAATTTTTTATTGAAAAAATTAAAATTAAACAATAAAAAAAAATTTCACATTTAAAAAACTTAAAATAAAACAAAATGTCAAAAAATGTGTTTTCAAATTATTTAATTGTACGGCGCATTTATAATAATAATTATCATAAGTGTCAAAAATAGATATTTTAAGTTTTATCAATGTTGAATTTAATTCTATTAATTTATTTTTTTCATGTATTTATAAAAAAAATTAAAAAATTTTAATATGCTGATTTTTTAAATTAAATTTTTTATTAAAAAAGTAGAAAAAAATTTTTTTTATAAAAAAATTATTTTTAAAAAATTGGATTTTTAATTTATTAAAATTTCTACAAGTCCATTTTTTTAATAATTTTTGTTTTGCTACAATTTATTTGTTAAAGAAAATTAATAAAATTGTGAAATGACAGTTAAATTTAATGTCACAAAAAATTGTTCCAAAAAAATGTTAGATATTATTTTGCTGAGCTAAAAAATTGTGGACTTTGCTTTCAAAAAATTTCTACAGTAGCAATAATTATTAAAACATGATAATTACAAAAAGTGATGAAATTAATTAGAATAAGTTTGCTATATAATTAAAAAGTATTTAATTTACCTGTTAAAAAATAAAAAATACTGCTCTGATGACATTACTTTATTTACCACGTAAAGAAAACATTTCACGACACTATAACAAGCAGATAAATAAATAATTAAACAAAAATAAATGTTCAAACAATTAAATTAATTCATTTAAATGTAACTAAAAAATAAAAATAACGTTCATTACTGATACAATTATACGATTATAATAAAATTATGAGTATCGAGTGTATCACAAAGTTTTAGCAATAACAATAAAATGGTTATATTGGCATTGGAAACTAGCCAACTGAATCATGACATCTGTCGAAGAAAAGTCAAATTAATGGTCAGTCATTTTGGCGCCATTTTTGTGGAAATAAAATTAAAATTTTAAAAATTTTATTAAAAATTCTTAAATAAATTTTTGATAATAAAAATTTATTTCAGAATTTTTGATGAAATTTTTCAAATTTAATTTTTATTATCAAAAATTTATTTCAGAATTTTTAATAAAATTTTTTAAATTTAAATTTTATTTCCGCAAAAATGGCGCCAAAATGACTGACCATTAATTTGACTTTTCTTCGACAGATGTCATGATTCAGTTGGCTAGTTTCCAATGCCAATATAACCATTTTATTGTTATTGCTAAAACTTTGTGATACACTCGATACTCATAATTTTATTATAATCGTATAATTGTATCAGTAATGAACGTTATTTTTATTTTTTAGTTACATTTAAATGAATTAATTTAATTGTTTGAACATTTATTTTTGTTTAATTATTTATTTATCTGCTTGTTATAGTGTCGTGAAATGTTTTCTTTACGTGGTAAATAAAGTAATGTCATCAGAGCAGTATTTTTTATTTTTTAACAGGTAAATTAAATACTTTTTAATTATATAGCAAACTTATTCTAATTAATTTCATCACTTTTTGTAATTATCATGTTTTAATAATTATTGCTACTGTAGAAATTTTTTGAAAGCAAAGTCCACAATTTTTTAGCTCAGCAAAATAATATCTAACATTTTTTTGGAACAATTTTTTGTGACATTAAATTTAACTGTCATTTCACATTTTTATTAATTTTCTTTAACAAATAAATTTTAGCAAAACAAAAATTATTTAAAAAATGGACTTGTAGAAATTTTAATAAATTAAAAATCCAATTTTTTAAAAATAATTTTTTTATAAAAAAAATTTTTTTCTACTTTTTTAATAAAAAATTTAATTTAAAAAATCAGCATATTAAAATTTTTTAATTTTTTTTATAAATACATGAAAAAAATAAATTAATAGAATTAAATTCAACATTGATAAAACTTAAAATATCTATTTTTGACACTTATGATAATTATTATTATAAATGCGCCGTACAATTAAATAATTTGAAAACACATTTTTTGACATTTTGTTTTATTTTAAGTTTTTTAAATGTGAAATTTTTTTTTATTGTTTAATTTTAATTTTTTCAATAAAAAATTTCTCGAAATTTTGAAATGTCGCCTAATTTAATTTTAAGAAATTTATTTTTTAAAAAAAAGTATATCAAAAAAAATAAAATAGAAATTTTATCCAAAAACTTGAGAGCCAAAATTTTTTTCAACTTTTGTAGGCAAAAAAGCTATGGAAATCTTTTTTTTTTTTGTTTTTAAAAAATTGCATTTTTAATTTTTAAAAATTTTTACAAATTGCATTTTTAATTTTAAAAAATTTTTACAAATTTAGTCGACAAAATTCTTAAAATTATTAAATATGTGCTAAATTAATTTATGAAAATAAAGTTAGCCGACATCTAAAAATTTTTAGAATTTTTTTTTTTATTAAAAAACCGATTCCAAAAAATAAAAAAAAAATTTTTCATTAGTAAAAAACTTTAAAAACTGTAAGCGCAATTTTTTAAAAATATTTTTTTTTTTTCAAATTTAATTATTAAAAAAAAAAAATTAAAAATGTCGGCCAACTTTAGTATTATTATTGTATGAAAATTAAGTTAGCCGGCATCAAAAAAATTTGAGAATTTTTTTTTATTGAAAAAATGAAAAAAAAATTTTGAATCTTAGAAATTAATTTTTTTTCTAATTTTATTATTAAAAAAAAATTTTTTTAATTGAAAACGTCGGCTAACTTTATTATAATAATTAATTTTGATTAACAATAAAATATTAATTTATATATTGTATATAATTATCTAATAATTGACTTTTTATCATTCTAGGATAGTATGTAAATGAAGAAATGATATGACAATATACAACAACACCACTTCAACAATAAAATGGCGAATATTTGTAGAAAATGGCGAATATGGATATTGCCATTATTAACTAGTCTTTATGCCTTATTAATATGTATCTTAGTGCCAATATTATTGAGAAATTCAATAAGAAATGGTTTAAAAAAACAGGATCAAGGTGCTTTAGTCGGTGGCGGATTTGTGCTACTGTCATTACCAATAGCATTTTATGAGATCATACAGCATATGATTCATTACACGCAACCGAAACTCCAAAAGTATATAATCCGAATATTATGGATGGTGCCAATTTACGCAGTTAATGCTTGGCTGGGATTAATTTATCCCGAAGGCAGTATTTACGTAGATAGTTTACGTGAATGTTATGAAGCTTATGTTATTTATAATTTTATGATGTACTTGTTGGCTTATCTCGATTCTGACCGTCAATTGGAACATCGGTTAGAAATGTCTCCTCAAGTTAAGCACATGTTTCCCTTTTGCTGTCTGTCCGATTGGCGAATGGGAAAAGAATTTGTACATATGTGCAAACATGGAATTCTTCAGTATACAGTAGTCAGACCTTTATCAACAGCTATTTCTTTGTAAGTTATTTAATTATTATTTATGAATAATTAAATACTAACAATCTGCAGTCACTATGTGATTTTATTAAATAATGACTCTTGTTAAATTGCACTGTACTTTTTTAACTATTGACATTTATGAAGATATAAGCTCATCCCGATGTTACAATCATCAAGAGCTTTCATTTGAGTACCCACTTGCATTTTTGATATATTTTTCATATATACATTTATATAATATATATAAATATATAAAATATATGAAAAATTGATGTGGGTACTCAAATGAAAGTTCTCGATGAGTGTAACGTCGAAACAAGCTTATATATTTAAAAATATCATTAGTTGACGAGATTCAATGTCATTTATTAATTATTGACATTTTTTAAGATATAAACTCGTTTCGATGTTACACTCATCGAGACCTTTTATTTGAGTACCCACATGGCATTTTTTATATATTTTATATTTATGGTATTTGTGGAATATATAAATATATAAAATATATGAAAAATTGATGTGGGTACTCAAATGAAAGGTCTCGATGAGTGTAACATTGGGATGAGCTTATATATTTAAAAATATCATTAGTTGAC